>JASAOD010001943.1:1494-118647 GCA_030849845.1 Crithidia brevicula
GGCCACGTGTACCCTACAACCAATTCTATCGGCCACGTGTACCCTGGAGACATTCTATCGGCCACGTGTACCCTGGAGACATTCTATCGGCCACGTGTATCCTGGAGCCAATTCTATCGGCCACGTGTACCCTGGAACACATTCTATCGGCCACGTGTACCCTGGAGACATTCTATCGGCCACGTGTACCCTAGAAGCCATTCTATCGGCCACGTGTACCCTAGAGCCAATTCCATCGGCCACGTGTACGCTGGAGACAATTCTATCGGCCACGTGTACCCTACAACCCATTCTATCGGCCACGTGTACCCTGGTGTACTTCTATCGGCCACGTGTACCCTACAACCCATTCTATCGGCCACGTGTACCCTGGAACACATTCTATCGGCCACGTGTACCCTAGAAGCCATTCTATCGGCCACGTGTACCCTGGAACACATTCTATCGGCCACGTGTACCCTGGAACCCATTCTATCGGCCACGTGTACCCTACAGACATTCTATCGGCCACGTGTACCCTGGAACACAATCTATCGGCCACGTGTACCCTGGAGCCAATTCTATCGGCCACGTGTACCCCAGAACCCATTCTATCGGCCACGTGTACCCTAGAGCCAATTCTATCGGCCACGTGTACCCCAGAACCCATTCTATCGGCCACGTGTACCCTAGAGCCAATTCCACCGGCCACGTGTACCCTGGAGCCAGTTCTATCGGCCACGTGTACCCTGGATACATTCTATCGGCCACGTGTACCCTAGAGCCAATTCTATCGGCCACGTGTACCCTAGAGCCAATTCTATCGGCCACGTGTACCCTGGAGCCAGTTCTATCGGCCACGTGTACTCTAGAGCCCATTCTACCAGCCACGTGTACCCTGGAGACATTCTATCGGCCACGTGTACCACAGAACCCATTCTATCGGCCACGTGTACCCTGGAGCCCATTCTATCGGCCACGTGTACCCTAGAGCCAATTCTATCGGCCACGTGTACCCTAGAACCAGTTCTATCGGCCACGTGTACCCTGGAGCCAGTTCTATCGGCCACGTGTACCCTGGAGACATTGTATCGGGTACGTGTACCCTACAACAGATTCTATCGGCCACGTGTACCCTGGAGCTCATTCTATCGGCCACGTGTGCCCTGGAGACTTTCTTTTGGAGATATGTACGAATGGGATTTTTATCGGTATGTGTATTACTTTTAAGAAAGAGTTTTACTATCGTCTTGAGGGGGCTCAGAGAAATGAGTCTAGGAGAGGTCTCGTTTCACTGCAATTGGTTTTGGAGAATCTAAAGCAGTTGAAGTGGTGCAGATGGTGCTTATCTAACCAAGACGGAAGCCAGGGATTTGAGAAAGCAGAGGGTGCTGCAGAAATTATAAATGCCCTGCTGCGTTTTACTATATTCCGCTGCCATTCGCTGTCTACACCTCCCCCTTTCCTCCCATCACTTCCTTGTTGTAAAAAGGCCTCTGTTCCACATTAGTGGTTTTACAATGATGTTTTCGGGGCTGGCTACCAAGTTTTAAGTAAAGTTTAAGACAAATGGTTGCACCTCTACTGCGTTCAAAGACTTACAAAGTGCACAAGCAGCCCCCACTGGTACTCTTTGAATGCTCTTCGCGTTTACATTAAGTGCACTTAGGTATTCTAATTTGAAATTAGTTTTGAAGGATCCTATTAAATGTAGAGCATGTCCATAAACAACACACCTGGAAATGAGTAAAGGAGTCAGCTTTTACATGCTGGTAATGCCGAAAGAAATAGAAGATGCCTCGCTACCGCTCTTTTTTCTCTTTACCCGGACACACATTTCCGATTACCCCCATCAAAGCGCATTTGACCTGACTACTAGCTAATGTGCCAAACAGTTCTCCGCAGGAGCCGAATATTGAAAGTCTGCTATCTTAAAAACTGCGGACTCTCCTGATGCCTAGGGTGACTCACCAGGTTCTTGACCTTTTCCTTTCCGAGAAAAAACCAAAGGAAATGACTCCCACTTTAATGGGCAAGAGCTTGGTATTGTAGTGTTCTAAAGCCGATATCCCATAGCTTCTGCCGTCTCTTCTACGAAAAGGACGATGCAACGCGGAAAAGCGCAGAAGTGAGCAGCTGCGCGAGGAAGCGAGGATAGACTAACCTACTTCTTTGTGATCCTATTACACGGCAGGGGTAGTGGTTTGGGCAGCAGGATTGCCATTCAAAAGACCTCCTGCACAATCACAAGGCTGTGCTTTAATTTCCCGGCACTGTTTGGCTACAAAGCGCACCACTCTCTCAGGCACCCTCCTCCTGGTCTCTAGGCATACTTCCCGAACAACTTTAGGAGACGCCAGGCGTTAGTGAGCAAGAGGTCTTGAGCTCAGGACCATCAATGTCAAAGGTTTGCCGCAGCCAGGCACACAATGTCAATAAATTCTCCCAGTGGGGCTCACCTGGTCTACAGAAAAACGGAGAAAGCGGGTATGACTTTACCCTAGGAGTGGCCTTTTTCTTTCCGATAGATTCGCAGTACGTTTTTCACTCCGAAAAGAGCTCACGCGAAGAGACTTGCTCCGCGCCGCTTCAACAAAACTATAGACCTTCTAAAGAAACCCATTGATTCACTTGGAAAGCGCTACAAAGGTAATCCCGAGGGAATATTTAAAAAACAGTTGCGTGCACATCTTATATTAGAGATTAATTTTAGCCGATGTGATTTTTTCGCAAGCCAGTATCAAAAACATCTAGTGATGCTTTCTGAAAGCCAGAGTATACCCTGTAGCGCTGCTGGAAAAGATGATCACTTTGTGGTGGTCCCACTTATAACCTAATCCGCGCCTCTTGCTGACCAGTCGCTTTTGCCTTGAGGAGGCGTTTCTATAGAAATATTGTCCTAGAGACTTCAGCACCTTGTTTTGATAGTCTAGAATTGTCCCCACTCCGTACCCCGAACCGCTAAAGCCAAGTCACCAAGTTAAAGCAACCGGTGTCGGAACACTGTAAAGACTGCCTAGGAAGCCATTCTCATCTTCGCCATAAAACACTTTGCCGCTTTCAAAACGCAAAACCACAAGCAAAAAACCGCACGTCAAAACCAAATATGGAGTGGCCGTCGCGCTGGTTAGCTCCTTCTTCCCCAAAGAGTGGCCCAAAATGAGCTCCCGAGCACTATCAGCCAACAACTTCCCTCCCTTGAAGTGTAAGTCAAAGAAGTAGAGAAATAAGGAGCGTGCTTCTCCTGGCATGGCCGGTCATAAGCCATTTTCTAGGCCAATTAGGCCTGAAGGGGAGTCCTTCTCTATACTTAAGCGGCGCCAACAGAGCGGCAATCTTTTAGCACCTGCAATAAGCAAAAAAAACGCCTGGCCTGGGCAGCGCGTGGGAACACTTAACAGCTTGAGAGAAGAGAGTTTTCCCCCATAACTCTGTAAGGTCTTTCTTGGTTTTATGGTTATAAACAATAAGGTCGTACCAAAACAACCGCGACGTTTGGTAGAGCAACAATTTCTATTTTTGACACTGAAAACCTATAGGTCTGAAGGTATGAAAGATTATCTGCCGCACTGAAAAAGACGCAAAGATGTGAAACTGCGGAGTGTGTGAAGAAAACCGCCGCATCTTAATTACTGAAGCCCACAGCTAGATACATTTCAAAGTGTCCCTACAGGCATAGTTTTCCCTTCCTGGCCAACACTTTTCTTCTCCGGCGGCTGGCCAAAACAGACATCAAAAACTGGCCACCGTTCGATTATTAATGGGGCCTTCGACGTTTCGTTTAGCATTTATCCTTTGGCGCCACCTTCATGGAAGGCCTCTTTTCCCTCCTGCCTCAACTGGCTTTGTCAAGATTCATTGATGGATGTCAACAGAACTCTGGTATCCCGGTGGCTTTCTGAAAATTAAAAGTGGGTGTCGGATCGTTCATTCCGGCCAGTTTACAAGTTTGAGGTGGACACCACTGATTTCAATTCCACGTGGAACAGCAACGGCGTTGTACAATAAAGTGGTCTTGCTTCAAAGTTTATTTATCGGACCTTTTTTTTTTCTTTTTTCCTTCTGCAGCTCATCTAACTTGTGTTTTCATTTGCTTTTATAACCGCATTTTGCTTGGGAAACTACATTCACCTCCTAAAGAGGTCAAGGCATCCAACAGCTGCCGATTTCCGGGGCAGGCCCTGCTGATAGCTTTATCCGAATTATGCAATGCCAGGCGGCTTTTTTTGTCTGCACCTGTGGGGAGGGAGTATATTTTTAGAAGTGCAACTATATGCCGATCGGTAAAAGTCGTACTGCCAGCGGCTTGCCTGCTGCGTAAAGGCACAAACCACTGCTAGTTATCGTATTATCATCGCCAGATAGGCTTAAGGAACTTGAATGGAGGGCACCTTCCGTCTAAGCGACCCCGAGGAAGCACGGTAAAGTTTATTCGATTGACAGCTGGGACAATGTTTTCTGTTCCTTGATGCGGCAGTTTAGGTGCTTTTTTGATATCCCTTTCCCAACCTCCTTCGGAAGTGGGTCAGGGCAGTCAGTTTCAGTAGATAGGCTAATTTTCAGCATCTGAATTTGGTGGGGTTAAAAGGGATGTTTAACTTGTCGCCATGCTAAATGTGACGCCTGTCTGTTTCCCTTGCCGCCGCCGCGCCTGAATCCAGGGAGAGAGGATGCGTTTGGGGAAGTTAGGAGAGTGGTGGTACCGGAGTTAGCGCCCGTGCCTGGTTGTATAGGCGTTTGGTTCTACCTTCCTGGAGGGAAAGAGCCGGTTTAGGATGCGGCGCTTGTCGAAATCTATTGCTGAACATGTGGTGCTGCATGTTGTGGATCGAAAACTACTACCCTGGACCTTTTTTTTGTGGTTTTCAGAAGAGGAGCGAGGGTCGGGCCGGTATCTTTTTGACGACTTCGAAAGTGAGTTTCGGCGGGGTTATGTCTACAATTGTTTTCCTTGGTGAGGGCGCCGTCTGGTGGTGGCTATTTATGCGCTTGGGATATCGAAAAAAGGTGTTATGCGCTGCGCTTCTCGGTCGTCGGCTCCTTCGCCGCGAAGCAGAAAACTGGAAGCGACGGCCGCAAACAAGATAGTTTTTGTTTCAAAAAATAAAGACTCACGGCGTGAAATGCTGAAGGGTTGTTGGCGATTTAGTGATTGTGTGCTAAATCGCTAGTGCTGCGCAGAATGGATCGGCTACTTAACACTCCGTACTCAGCGGCGTGGGTGTTACTGGGTGTCTCGAGCTCTGATGGGTGTAATTGTCGCCCTGCTTGGCGGGAGCTGGTTTTCGAGAACGGACTGATATATTTTGTCCTTCGCGGGTAATCGGGGCTCATCCAGATTGACCTGCCTTAGTTGCTTTGCTAGTAAGCACTGCTTCCAACGTAAGCGTTAAGAGGTAGGTTGGCTTAAAGTGGAGAACGCCTGTTTTTATGTCGGATACAGGCGTTTGCAGAGGAGAGCGAGGCGGGGGGGGGGTTGTTGAGGTGTGTCTTCGTGCTGTATCTTTTGTTGCGTGTTCTTGGAGGTCTGTGACAACATGTGGCGGTCTTCTTTGCTTTATTGCTAGAGCGTTACTCGCGACCTTGTGGGAGTAGCGTCTCGAATGCTCACGGCAGCGGTTAGGTTGACTCATTGAAAGCAGTTTAAAGAGTATAGCACCTGGCAGCAGCAGTGCTCCTGAAGGGTTGCTAGTCATTTACTTAGTCGACATGCTCTGCAACTTTTAATAGCGACTAGCGTCTTGAGTGTGGCGTTTGCTTGTTAAAAAACTAGATTTACGAAGTTGAACTGATAAGGTGGCTGTCACGCTTTGCGTTTTTCTTTTTCAAGGCAGCTGGAGTTTCTTAGTCTTTTTTTGCAGCCTTGCGAGGAGTTGCCACTGGTGTTGGCGTATCGGCGCATCGTTAAGCTCCGAAGTTCATCATGTCAGGGATTTGAGAAACCAATTTTTTTGTTTGCGATTAAAGAAGTGTGAATTTATTGTCAACAACAGAACGTCGTGCGGCTAAGAAAAAAAAAAACTTTCTCTGTAAGCTTGTGCGCCGTAAGGTTTTTGCAAAAGACAAGCAGAACGCGGTAATCGCACCCGAGCTGTTCTAAATAGAGTACGGCTAACGGCCTAGTGGAGGTGCGCAAGGTCGCGCGAGCTTCGCCGAGAACTCGAAAAAGCCCATTCGGTTGTGTGTTTTGTATCCTCTATGTTTTTCGCTAAATAGGATTAGTGCTGTACATTTTTTTTTTTTTCTGAAACAGTGCTCTAATATTTATTTTATTTTCGAGCTCAGTAACCGCGTCTCATAAATAATAGTGCTGTTCTCGATAGAAGCGCGGAAATTGATATTGGAAACCGACTGCGCGGTGCAAAACGAGAGAACCAACCGCAAACACGGTTTCGTATTCTGAGCAATAACAACAACAGCAAAAAAAATAAAAATCCGTTAAGGGTTAAATAATTGCTTTTTACGTTAAGACGATGCAAAAAAAAAAAACCCTCTTACCAAATATTAGAATTTTATTATCTGTTGCTATCCTAGTAGTGGCTTGGAAAGGGAAGGACTTCTCTGCCCCATGACTATTCCGCCGCGGTGGTTACCCACCCACACTTAATACAAGGTACATTTCTTGCAAAGAATTTTCATTTTAAAGCATTTCAGTAACTCATAATAATTGCAAGCGCAAAGGTGAGCAGTTGTAGTTTTGTGTCGGAAGGAGTCAGGACTATGCATCGCTTCACCCGCTGCGTCGACATCATATTCGATACACAAATTGTTGTCTCCTCTAGATAGATGAAGCATTGCAGCAGATTATCCACGTCGCGAAATTGTATTCCACTCAACAAAATTGCGCCGGCTCAGTCGATGTCCGTTATCGTACCTGGCATTACTAGCAGCTTTCTTTTGCAAAGCCGGTATTGCACTGCTTTTTATCTTTAATCTTCTCCATCTTCATCTCTCGGCCACGTAATTGCGCTGCTCGATTAAGCTGTACACTCATCACAACGTAATTTTGTTACACGTTCTGCTTTACAAAAGTCAAGGTTTTCAATTTTCTCTTTCTATTTACCATGTACAACCCAACGCGAGATGACTTGGTAAGTGTTATCAAGCTACTTCACAACAACGGTGTGGAAGTTTCAAACTCGAAATCCGCTTACGCAGAGCTCAAACAGTACGAAGCAAATGCGTCGTTTTGCATCCTACTGTCCGTTGTTTTCGGGGCAAATAGCAATCCTGTTGCCGATTTACCGCTCCCTGTAGATTGGGCACAGTACCGTCAGCTTGCTGGAATTACGCTAAAAAACAGCCTTGTTTCTTCTCGCCACGCGCTGGGAGAGGGCGCGGTCAAAGAAGCTGCGCGACATGGGTTGCAGGCTTTACAAAATCCTCCAGACGCAAGACTAGCTCGCACGGCCGCGCAAATTGTGGTGAAAGTTATTGCACTGACGTCCTTTGAGTGGTGGTCCAGCAATGGACTCGGCGATTTGCCCAGTATCCTGCTCAACGAGCTGCTTCCTGCCGGTGAACTGAAAACGCTGTCAGCACTTTACTGCCTGCAGTATTTGATGGAAGACCTCCCTAAACAAATTGGGGCGTCGAGCGAGCATATCATTGGGAAGGTTTCGCAGCTGGTACTTTCAGTGGGCTCACCGCTTGTGATCCGTAAGGCTGGATTTCGCATGTGTTTCAACATTTACGAGCAGGCGTCCCTGCTGGATTGGAACGTGGAGTCCTTCTCTCCTCTGCAGGAGGGACTGTCAAATGCTAGCTATCTTTTTTCCAACGTGTGCACCTCGTTGCTAGAGAACTCATGTGACGGCGACTCCGCCTTTCTCATTCTCGTCATGCGGTCGTGCGTTTTCCTGCTGGATTATTTCGACTACTTCACTCAGGTTTCTCCTCAGGAAATGCAGCGCTACACAACTTTCTGGATCATCAACTCGGCAAAAATCATTTGCAGCGGTCAAAGTGCGAGCGAGGGAAACAACGAGCTTGTTGCAGCTGCGATCGATTTAATCTCTACGGTGATTGACCTATATGATAGAAACGGGGGAGAGACACTTCTTCGCTTCTTAGTCAACGAGGTTCCTGCTTTAATCCCCGCTTTGGCTCCTGCTCTCGTGCAGCATTCGCTGATGTCAAACGAAGAGATCAATAATATCATGGAATCCGACGACTACCGTATTCGCGACGCCACAGCGGTTAGCTTTGCTGTGAAAGGGGGTACTCAGGACATTTCACAAGACGACATGCTTGATGAAGATGCCGCAGCCATGACGCTTCGCAGCTCTGCACTAAAATGTGTCTCCGTCCTCAGTTCATTCTCGAGCGATGCAGTGTTCAAAAGCTTGATCGGCCCTATTCAGGGGTTGTGGAGCAGCGACGACTGGCGAGCGCGAGAGGCAGGTATTGTACTCATCGGCACCATTGCGGAGGGATGCACGTTCGAGCTTCGCGGAGTGCTCCAGTCACTGGTGGCGCAGCTGACAGAGTTTGTAAAGAATCAAGCGGAGCACGTTTGCGTGGTCAGTATTGCTGCGTGGTCACTGTCGCGTCTTGGCGAGGGCATAGTTGCGGCCTTCCCGACTGCGATGGACTCGATTATCCCTCTCCTCAGCTCTAGGCTGCAGAGCACAAGTAAGCGCATCCAGATTACCACTGTCAGCGCACTGAATACTTTGTACACAGTGCTGGGCAACTATGGGCACACGGAAGTGTTTAAACCACATTTGGCGAGCCTTTTGGAATCTATTTGCAGCTGCCTTCCCGTGTACTCTACGAACAACCTTGCCGTACTGGTCGACCTCTTGAGCAAGCTGATACCTGACCTCGACAACACCGCTGCCGCAGCCAAGCTGTCCACCGTGATCCAAGCCGAGAGGCAGAACCGCGCCGCGTTGTTTGAGGAGTCGTACGTAGCATCGTACGTGCGTGGGGAGCCGAACGTACTGGTGAACAAAGACGTCTTTTCACTAGACCGCGCTACTATTGCGTTTATAGCAGCACACCCTGACAATGAGCTGGCCACAGAAAATTTATCGACATGGGGAGCGGTGCTTGCTGACATCGAGAACCGAGGCGTGCGTGACGACGCGGACCTCATCTTTAACACGCTGCTCATCTGCAGCGCGTACGTCATGTCGGTGTCAACTGTGGCACTCGCACAATGGCTACGGTCGACTTCGTGGGCACTGCCAACAGCCACAATGCACTTCCTCAACTCAACCGACACTTACGAGGTCAAGGTCGCCGCTGTCACCTTACTTAGTGCTCTAACTCAGATACTCGGCTCGGAGGCATTGCCGGCTGGTGCGCACGATGGCCTGCTCAGCAAAGCTGTCCACGAATTGAGGGAGGCTGACGACCCACAGCTGAAAGAGATCAACGTTCGGCTAATTACCCTCGTCGCCTCCAAGTACCCAGGGGAGCTTTCGACCGCAGCCCGCGACGCACTGGGGGCGGCCAATGGCGCGATCCGAAGCGACGTTTTTGCGGAATCTGCTCACCATTTTTCGCAAATGGCTCTCGATTTGTGTTGCGCGTTGGAGAGTTTACCGGGATTTGTTGCGTACTTTCGGGTGGACACGATTGCCCAGCTGATGACAGTAATGGAGAACTCACAGGAGAAGTCCAACGCAACATTACACCTCTTCCGTGCACTGGTCCAGGCCTCACCAGAGGTTTTCCGGGGCTATCTTCCATCTGTAATCAAAATCGTGTACAGTTGGCAGCAAGCCGCTACCAACTATCCTGAAACTCGCGAGACCATTCAGCTCTTTTTCCGTCGCGCAAGTGAAGTCTGCCCAGACCTCCTGCAGTCACTTCTTCAAAGTCTCCCGGGTCCGTTCCGTGATATGATTGTGTCTTTTTATCAGTAGCTTAAAGTAAAATAAAAAAGAAAAAAAAATTGATGAAGCTCACTGTGAGCTACGCAAAAAAATTGTGTTCTAGCTCGATATATATTTACGTGAAGGGTCGAAGTGAGTACTATCAACTAGCGTCGTATGTACCAGCAAACAAACAAAAAAACAGGCACTTAAAAACAAGCAAATTATTTTACCGCACTGTGAAGGACGTGCGCGTGCCTCTAACTTTTTAGACATATATATATATATATATATATATATATATATATGGAGGGATAGAATTGACGCACCTTACAGCTAATGCTGAGGGACAAACGACGTTCTCTAAACTCAGTAAAAAATTAACTCCCTTTTTTGCGGATCTGGGTTGCAACCTTAATAGGCTGCTATGTTTTTCTCTGTAAGTGCCACATGCTGCTCTATCGTCACTTCTCTTGGCTCCGCTAATTCGATACTTTTTGTTTACTTCAGTGTATCGATTGCGCTAACTTTCTTGCGTTCCGATCTTTTGCTTCACGTTCAATAAGAATTAGCTCACGACGTCCCACCATGCGACGCTACTTTGGCGCTGTGCAGTTTACCGTCAATCAACGCACAACTGTTGTGCGGTTCAAACCACAGCTTTCCTTAAAAAAGCAGGCGACGTTTGTTCTGTCCCCGCAGATCTTGCAAAAGCGCTCTTATTACAGCAACAACGGGGCTTATCCACCACCTCCACCACCGCCGACGCAGTCATACTTACAGCAGCCGCAATGGAGTCCATACAACGCAGGCTACCAGGGTGGTCCACCGCCTCTGCCGCAAGCCAGCATGTCGTACGGGCAACCGCAGCCGCCGTTCCCCAACGACCTAGGCACTAAGGAGCGACCTGTGGTAGTCGTGTCGGCCCCGCAGAAGGCATCATGGGCCAACCGCTTTTGGATGTTCCTTCTCCTGGGAATTGGGGTGAGCTGCTTTTTGAGTTTGATCGAGGAGTTCAACGACCGGTTTCAAGAGGGCGCTCCAGCGGCCAAGTCGGGTTTCTCGCGCTCGGGACTCTCCGGCATGTTCGGCTCGGCGGAGGTGAAACCAGTTAATCTGGACAACCTGGAGGTGACGTTTGACAGCATCCGTGGCTGCGATGAGGCCAAGAAAGAGCTTGAAGAGATCGTTGAGTTCTTGAAGGATCCCGAAAAGTTTCACAGCTTGGGCGGAAGGCTCCCTAAGGGTGCGTTGCTTGCTGGCCCGCCGGGGTGCGGCAAAACGATGCTCGCCAAGGCTATCGCCAAGGAGGCCGGTGTGAGTTTCTTCTACGCGACCGGCAGTGAATTTGACGAGATGTTTGTCGGCGTTGGTGCGCGTCGTGTTCGCGAGCTGTTCGCCGCAGCAAAGGCCAGCTCACCCGCGCTCATCTTTATTGACGAGATCGACGCACTCGGTGGACGGCGATCTCGGACTGACCAGGGAACCTCGCGCATGACGCTGAACCAGCTTCTGGCAGAAATGGACGGTTTCGACTCTGATGAGGCGGTGATTGTGCTCGCGGCCACGAACACTCCCGAAACGCTGGATAAGGCACTCACCCGTCCCGGTCGCCTGGATACTACCATAACCGTCGACCCTCCGGATATGAAGGGCCGCGCTGAGGTCGTACAAATTTACCTCGACAGAATCAAGGCGGACGGCACGGTGAACGCGATGGACATTGCGCGCGGTACTACAGGCTTCACTGGAGCGGAGCTTAGCAATCTAGTAAATCTCGCTGCCATCCGCGCAGCGGTGCTGAACAAGGCAAAGGTGACGGCTGAGGAAATCGAGTACGCAAAGGATCGCGTCATGATGGGGGCCGAGAGCAGGAAAGTTATTCCGGAGGAAGAGCGGCGCGTCACTGCGTTTCACGAGGGCGGCCACGCTTTAAGCGCAATTCTGCTCAAAGACTCCGGGGCGGATCCAGTGCACAAAGCAACCATCGTGCCACGCGGAAACGGGATTATGGGCCTTGTGCAACAGCAGCCGGAGAAGGATAAGTACAGCCAAAGCAAACGCCAGTGTCTGGCTCGCCTAAAGGTTTGCTTGGCGGGCCGCGTCGGCGAGGAGCTCCTGCTTGGCCCCGAGGACATTACAACGGGTGCAGGATCGGATTTCCAGCAAGCGACAAGCATGGCGCGCCACATGGTGCGCCAATTTGGCTTCAGTGACACCATGGGCTTCGTCGACTATGGCACTGCCGACACTGCAGAGGGTGCGTACATGTCCGACGAGACCAAACTCAAAATTGAGAAAGAAGTCCACCGCCTTGTTGAGCAGGCCTATGTTGAGACGAAGGAAATGCTCCTTCAGCATCGACCCGAACTGGAGGTCATTGCGAATAACTTGCTGAAGTACGAAACTCTCACCGGAAAAGACCTTGATAAGATCCTCCGCGGAGAAAGTCTCCCAGAACGTGCACCGCGCTTCACTGGTTCCACTGACAGCAAGGTGGGTTCGCCACCGCGAGGCGGGAACGCTGAGACAAAGGATGGTCACCGAACCGTCCCTATCTCATAAGCACAGCACTCCCCGCCTTAGATCGCAGTACCCTACGGAGCTCACGGCGAAGCCTTCAGTGCCGGTTGTGGCACATACATATTTTTTCACAGAATTGCAATGAACTTTCCTAATTGAAAGCGACTACAGCCACATCAAATGCTTTTTTTTTTCTCTCGGTAACGCCCGACACATACACAAGGGCACTACACGTTGTTGCCTAAGTTTTGCTCACTTTTTCTTCTCGCTGCCGTTTTTTTTTCTTCTGTCTCAATCATTTTTCTTTTGTTGCCTATTGGCGCTACAAGGAAAGGGTTTTTACTCCCTACCTTTGCTCCGTTATTTTCTCGCAATTCTTCCGCAACTGCGCTGGATGGTTCAAGCCGACTGTGTTGGGAGTTGTTGGTGTTATAAGATTCACCTCGGCATTTTTCCACCTCTGTTTTTTTTCGCTAATCGCGTGAAGCCGCAGGGAGTTGCATTTGAGACTTGTTTACTCTCAGTTAGGTTAACTAGAAGGACAACAAAGACGACAACAACAACTGAATCATGTTGTTAGCTGACCTAGCAATGAACTCCGCGAGAAAGCAAAACAAGGAGATGCTGTTGTGGCGCTGAAGGCTGACAGTGGGGATTTACCCACCAGCCCACTCATCAGGTTGGAATCAACGTTTCTGCCTCCTATTTTTTCAAAGCAGTTGAGGAGTATGTGTGTATGTGCGCCGTATTTCAACGTCTCATGGTTTAGGTAGTCGTATTTATAGTGCGGCGCGATGAAAGGCCGAAGGTACCTCTTTATATATCTAGACCTTTCGGTACCGTATATATGCTTTTTATTGGGCAAACTTGCTACTCAAAGCGATTATCTGGCGCAATTACGCATTTTTTCTGCTTTGCAAGGTCATTACGGCTAAGGAAGATGAAGTCGAGATGTTGTTTTGGCAAACACGTAAAGCTATAATGGCAGAGGGGTGAAGGGTGATGGCTGAACCGTCGTTTGTGTGTGTTACTTTCTTTTTCTCTATATTTACAGCTCTGTGATCGCAGGATAATCCACCACAGCAGAAAACAAATGAGCGAATGGGAAAATACGAGAAAGGAGGTTGGAGAGCTTTTCTTGCTCTTACCCGATCCAATTCGCAATCTGTCAATCAATAGTACAGCTGCTCGGCTGAGAAGTTTCAGAATAATTTTGTTGAACACTGCTGTCTCAGTAATTATTTGTATGCGCGCAGCAAGGGGCACTCGCTTCCTGACGTCCCAAAAGGGAATAAAAAAGCGTTAGGCCCAAATATTCACGGCTGTAGACACATCCTAAATCTAACAAGCTTGGTGTTCTCAGGAGAGAAAAGGTTGTCGGATGATCAGGCGAAAGGGTATGCTACTACTTGTCCTCTGCGCCATACCATCTCCGATTCTTCTTACTCTCTCCCCTTTTCCCCATTCGCATAACGTGAGGGGGAAAAAAGGAAAGTTTGGATACCTAATTAATTTGACCCTCTGCATCTGTCTTCCTTTTTTATCTCTCTCTCTCTGCTAATTCTTGTTCTACTAGTTTATTGCGAGGTACTTCAAGCTGCGCAAAAATGATGAGGAGAGGACGCTTTGGGGTGTCAACCTCGCTTAGGGAGTGTGGGGCTGCTGTGGTGCAATGGGGCGCGCGACGCCATCAAACGCAAAACTCACTCGGAAGCTCCCGCGACCGCCAACGTGGCCAACCCAACGCTGACCCCAACACTGGGTCGCAAATGTCTGTGGTCGAGTCGCCAGATCTTACGCCGCACATCCAGTTTGGTCTCAACAACCTTGAGTACGTGAAGCTGCCGAGCACATCGGACGAGGCCAGGCGCCGCAGTGATATTGACAAAGAGCGAGACATGCGAAAGAGATTCGGCGAGTACGGCCCAGGCGAGCGATTAACGAAGAGCTCTCAACAAACGCGACGTGACATGTTAGAAGAGCAGCAGGATGTAGATGGCCTCCCGTGGGAGGTGCGGTGGCGGAAGTCGCTCATCCCCACCTCTGAGGAAGTAGTTCAGGACATTCGCGACCGCTTCGATTTATACATACAAGACCCGATTGAACGAGAGCAGGAGTGGTACCTACACTGGAAGGACCGTTCGTTCAAAATCCAAAAGGACGGCATGATCTGGCCACAGGGCTACACGGATTATTTAGACCACTACGACGAGAACGGTCGCCGGCGCGTCCTGCCAACCGACCAGCGGTGGTCAGACTCGTCATGGAAGCACCTTGCCGACACGCGCTACAAAGACCGCATGTGGCTCATTGAAGGAGAAGAGCGCAAGGCTGTTCATCAAAGCCTGCAGACCGATCGTGCGCTGTTAGAGGAGGAGGAGCAGCGGCAGTCTGAGATGGGCGACGTATACCACGGAATTGTCTCTGGAGTGGTCGACCTGGATCCGGAGCAGACATACCAGGCACTCTCCGGTACCGCAGACCCGCTTGAGGTTGCGAAGACAAAGATGAAGCTGCAGGCGTACGGTGCTGGGCAGGCGCTATCGGCCGGAAAGAAAGAGCTGGACCCAACCAAGATCGACCCTATTTCCGGCTTTCCCAAATCGGATATGGAGCCCTTGGCGAGCGGTATTACGGTGGAGCAGGGCGCGGCAATTGCCACGCAGGCCAACATCCAGTATGAGATGTTTGAGCAGGGCGCCGAAGCGTCGCGGCAGGCCGGTCACGATCCCGTTGTCGCACTCATGAAGGCGCACCACGACACGTCCAAGCAGCACGGCGATCGACCCATTCTGCGCTCTCAGGTGGAGGCCAACATACGCAAGGTGAAGCAGCTTGAGGCAGAGCGCAAGGCGCTCGAGGCCGGCGAGGTTTCCCGCCTGCCCTCCGAGGTCGAAAAAGCGGTGTCACAGATCGAGGAGGGGATACTGGCGGAGCCCTCCTCAGGGACACAAAGCCTAACGCGAGAGGGTGCTGGCACGACGGAAAAAGGGGCGGCGGTGGCAGCGGCTAAGCGCTCATCGGAAGAGGGCTTCATTCACGTCTCCAATCGCCCAAGCGACGCCGAGCCAGATTTGCCCAATGAGCTCTACCGGGTGCCGCAGAGCAAGGAGCTGAGCGAGATGCCTAAGTGGTACCGCGAGACGCTCGTGGAGACGGAGCCACTGATTCGAGAGTACGACATGGTGCACGATCCGTTGGAGAAGAAGACTCCGGAAAAGGAGTACTATGTACCCCCGCCGCTGCGCGACAATGAGCGTGTCACGCTTGATGATGCGCCCTCCGGCGCCTCGGCGTTTGACGAGATCAAAATGCACAAACTGAAGTCGCTGCCGGAGCTTGTCGCAGGCTACAAACCGCTTCCGCTCTTCCGCGAAGTGGCAAAGGATGGGTCTATTGAGTCTGCTGCGCAGTCTCAAGAGGCGGAAGCTGACGCGCAGAAATACCTCGACAAGAATGGCAAGCCGCTCAAGAAGTCGGAGCGCCTGCGCCTGGAGCGGCAGGAGCGGCTGCGCAAATCCAAACTGACGTATGACAGCGACATTCTGCTCCCTACCTTGCCTTGGGAAACAGATTCGATCGTCGACCCATACCGCGGTGTGGAGGTAAAGGACGCAGTGGACTTTGACAAAGCGAAACTTGAGAGGACCTGGCGCGCTTACAGGGAGGCATTTCAGCAGGCGCTGACCGAGTTTGGCAATCTGACGCAGGTGACCAGCGAGGACAAGTGCGAGAAGATGCTCTACGACACGATGGAGAGGTTCCGCGCCGGCGCCGTCGGTGACCACCCGGTGATTCCAGAAGAGCAGGAAGAGGTATTTCGCCTAATTTTCGAAGCGCATACGAAGCACTTTCTTGCGGATTTCTACAAATTTAAGGGGAACCGGACGACGGAGGCAAACACGGTGAAGGCGGAGGCCGACGAAATTCTGCGTCGCGCGTCTGCAAAGAGTAAGCTCCTGGGGCAGAATTTTATGAATTTTGTGCAGGAGATGACTTCGCTGGAACTGGACACGATTCGCAAAAATCCCGTGCAGCGGTACGCCGTTATGGTGCGTGACCGCAAGTATGAACCGGTTTCCAAACCTTTCATGAAGTGGATCAAAAACGAACTGGGCGAGTTTGTTGTCACAGAGTTTCAGAGCCTGGAGCAGCTGGAAACGCACAAGGAGTTCTTGCACCGCCACCTTAACGACGCTCGCGTCAAGTGCCCCTCTCGAGTCGAGGGGATCAGCGACTCCGCTCGCGACGCCGCGGTAGAAGCCTTTTATCAGTGGTGCCGTGGCGCTCTAGCGTTTTATGCCGGTAAGCATCTTCAGCGCATGTACATTGATTTCGCCGACAGCCGCTTTCGCTCGCGTGCGGAGGAGCTTTTCGAGGACTCGATCGAGCTCTTCGCCAACTACGCCAAAGCGGGGAAGGACATTGTGCAGATCCCCGTCCCTGACTCCGACCCGCCGTACGAGTACGACGAGAAGGAGTTCCTTGACGGCGAGAATGCCATCTTCGCGGAGGTCAGTGGGCACCTTGACAAGGCGGAGGCGCTGTGGCATTCGGGCACCACCAAGCGCTGGTACCCCATGACGGATGAGACGGAGTACATGTGGTTCAACGAGCGTCGCGGCCGCCTCACACTCGCCACGGACATCTCAGACCGATGCCTCGAGAACGTGAACAAGAAGACACACCCGTCCATCCACCCTTTTCCCGAGCGTGCGCGTGTTTTTCTGGAAGGAGCTCCCCTTACCCAAGAGACTGCCGAGCACCTTTGGCTGCGCTACATGGGCGACTTGTACTGGGAGCACTCTGAGTTTATGCAGCGGCAGGGCCGCTTTCAGACAAGCCGCTCGTACCGCGAGAAGTGCCTGAACTTGTACCATCTAGCGGTGCGCACCGCGCACGAGCGCCTCCCCGCATCGTGGAAAGCCCCGCTGCTCACTGAGGCCAAATACATGCTCCGTGTCTACGAGCCAAGCAAGCACGTGCTGCGCCACCTGCAGGATGTGGAGACAGTGGTGGAAAAGCTATTTGCCGAGGGTGAGCCGCGCCACTGGATTGAGCCGTTCAGCGAGCTGCCGTACCGCCTCGCAGTGGTACACGCAAATCTTCCCGCCTACGGCGAGGCAATCACCAAAGAGGTAATTCAGCGCTTGAAATGGCAGCCGTCAAACGAGCTTCTTTTAAGGAACATGGAACAGCGCGCACGTGGAGGAGCAGTACTCCCAGAGCTGGTGCCCTACTTTACAACGGTGAATGAGGTTGCGGAAACGCTTTTTCGCCGGAAGGTGCTGCAGTGGCGCGCAAGGGAGCATGAGGGGTCCGATCCATTCCTCTACTGGACGCACCTGTACTTCGCCTTCCGTGTCCACCCGCAAAGTCGCGAGGAGGTGCAGCGGATGTGGGACATGTACGAGCCAGCGTACCTGTACATTTACACGCAATGCGCGTTAGCGTCGCGGGTGCGCGGACACCGCCTCATCAACGACGCCTTGCGGCGTATGTGCCAGATCCTGCTCTCGGGAGACGCTACGCAGAAGGCCACGCTGCTGACAGAACTCACAAAGGTGCGGGAGAAGATGGCCCACATTGTTGACCGCAAGGAGCTAGATCGCACTATCAACGCTTTAGAGGCGCATCTCGAAAATCCGTCGCAGCAAGCGTACACCTACGGAACTTCCCTGCTCTTTAAAGACGCGAGGCTGCATGAAAAGATAGCGCGCAACCCGCTCCTGCGTACTCAAATGGCCGCGAAGGACTACGCGGACCTTCGAAGGCGCCAAGAGGAGCTTCGGGTAAATGGGACAACCATGAATCCCCAGCAGGCGGCGCAGTTGCAGGAGCAGCAAGGCGCGGCAGAGGATGAGCCGGTCGACTCGCAACCGGATCCAAGCACAAAGGACATGTTTGCGCAACGCTAGCCAGCTTGTCGGGATTTGGGCTAGTTTTCTTTCGAAGGAAAAAAAAGCAGCTTGACACCAGGTGCCCTTCGCCGTTCCGTTTGACGGCCTGGCGTTGTGAGGCGCCACTGCAGCACCACAGTCATGCGATGAAAAAGCTGCTCCGGTCTTTCGGTTGATTTGAAATTGCGGCGTTTTGGCTCATTTTGTTTGGTCTCTGTTCAAGCTCTTTTGACGTAAAAGCGTGCAGTGATGCTACTGCCTCGCTCTCTTCTCTGTGTTTTTTTTTTCCTCTTCCACTTCACAGTTAGCAGTCATATTATTCACTTAATGTCAGCCGCCACGAAAAGAAGTTAGACCGTCTAGCTCGTACCGATGACCGTAAAATAACAATAACAGCGCATTTCCTATGAAGAGGGAGACAGGCGAGAAAAAATGGGAGACGCGTACACTATACAGGCACTTTTTTTTGTTTTTAATGCTTCTTTGGCCACGCGAGACGGCGTGTTACAGCAAAGCATATCTCTGTTGTCGTCTCCACTCCTATTGCTGTTGTTTGTCTCTTGTACACAATCATCATCTGATGGCCCAGACATCCCTGCACTTCATACATATGTATTTTGGGAGGTGCCTAGCTTGTCAGAGGCCGGCAAAGGCGCGACAGAAGAAAACTTCATGCTTCTTTCCTATTCTAAGTCTTCTTGAGCTGACTCTGTCATCTTCACTTCTTCCTGCTCTGCCTCTCTTTTTCCGTAGATCACGACCTTTCCTCCTGTACCTGGAGAAGCCCACGCCCTCACCCGCATCCGTTTTTAACAATCATTTGCTACCCAGTTTTTTTTTTTTTTTGTACAGGAGCAGTGTGAAGTGTCTATCGCCACTTTTCCCCAATTCTCCTTTCGCCGCATTCGTATCCCTGGAACACTCAAGGCCTTTTCTTGGCTGCGCCACATTAGTGGCCGACGCCTGTAATACCTCGACATCACGGCAGCATACTTCAAGGATAAGTTGTTGCGCGCTTCCTACCTTTTTTTCCCGGGAACTCCGCTATGGGCACCTCCGTTGATATCTTTGCACACCAATTCATTGTCAGCTTGTCGTGAGTACGAGGCGTAAGCTCACTTTTTCGTCCTTTTACGCGACTCGTCATGCCTCTAGTAAATGCAGAAAGTGATGAGAGCTTTGTCGGCGAGGTGGCCGATGAGGTTCGTGCGACGTGCACGCGTATGAACGAGCACGTTTCTGCCATGATAGAAGAATACCTGCGCCGCCGCGTTGAGCAGGTGCGCCAGGAGGTGCAGCAGGAGTGCGACGCGCAACTTGACCAAATGAGACTCAAAATTACAATTGCTGAAGGCGCGAGGGCAACGGAGGAGAGCCGGTATGCATCTCTCAAGCTTCGCTTATCAGACACAGCTGAGGCGCTTCAACAGAAGGACGCGAAGGTCCGCATGCAGGGCTTCTTTCTCAGCTGGAGATGCGGGGCAGAGCGCCGTCGGGAGCGGCGTCGCCTGGCGGAAGAGGCCGACCGGCATCGCGAGCGTTTAGCTGCATTTCAATGCTACTCTCAATGGCGCCTTTTTGCGGGAGCTCGTCGAAGTGCATACCTAGAGGCTCAGGAGCTTCACAAGAGGGATTGCCGTGAGCAGGAGCTGTTGGGTCAGCTAGACGTCTTCCAAAAGCTGCTGCGGGACGAGCAGGAAAAAAATACAAAGCTTAACGAGGATCTGAAAGAGGCTTTCGTGCGCGGGATGTGCGCGCTCAACCGAGAGGCGGTGCAGGTGCTGCATGGAGCAGATGAAAGTCAGGAAGATGACGTGGAGGCGATTGCTGACATTCTAAGCCGCGACACCAACTCTCGAAGGCTCTCTACGCCACAGGTCAAGGCGGAGGATTCTACCCGCTCCACCACGCAGCATCAATCTATTTGCCCTGTACATCAAGTAGACCGCAGCGGTCACTTCTATCACCGCTGCTTTGCCCCTGGGCACTGTGAGTATACTGAATACCGACCACATTCATGTAGTCCGCCCTCGTCGAACGTATCACCAGCGCCGCCTTCACCGTTTGTCGTACGCGCAGATCCTCGGGCTGTACGAAGCTTCAACGCCGGGTCTGCGGTGCCCGCTCGAACTGCATCCAGCTCTTCGCAAACACGCTGGAAACTCTAAGGAACAAATGTGTGTGATTTGCGATGCGCCGATCTCCCTTGTTTTTGCTTAGCATACATAGATTGGTTTTTTTTTTCTTCTGCTCGCTTGCTTTCAATAGTGGGGTGTCCTCATCTTGCGCATACTTGGCAGGCCTCACCCATCAACAATCGCTTTGAAATGGTTGAAGGTAGGGCGGGAATGGAAACTATGGAGGCCAATGTTGGAGGAAAAGTAAATACAGCAGAGCACCTCCGAAATAACGATTTCCTTTCTGCGCCGAAAGCAACAATGAATAAAGCCCCCCCCCCCTTTGAAGGGGGGGGGGGGTATAAATCATCGATCTTTGTGATGGACTTTCACAGCAGACCTTTTTTCTTTCCCGCTGTACCCGTACCGAAGAAACAAAAGGGATAGCAATAATAGATAGCGACTGAAGCGCTTAAGGCAGAATGCAGTGATTTCCGCTTTTCATGTACTTGCGAGCACGCACTTTCGCTGGCTGTTGTTGCGCTCCTCATTCACATTTTGTGCCGAGGCTCAGTAGGATTCCAGGAGGGGATTCCTGAGAATTGAAAGGTAGTCTGTGTCATGTCTTACTTTTAAGAGAAAAGACTATTTTGCCTTTTTTTTCTCTCACCTAAGCAGCGCTGCGAATGCGCGGACCGGGTTTGACGAACCTTGTTTTCAACTAAAATGAGGTAACGAAAACTTTCCTTTTCATTTCTTATATTTTTCTCCCATCTTTGCTTCTCTAGGCACCCTTTGCCCCCCACACATATTTTGAAGATAGCAAAACACAGAGAGTGCTAACGTGTACGACTCATGAGTCGCCGCATTGATTCAAGAGCGGTCGCCCGCATTCTCGAAGCTGCCTTCCTCTTGCGCTCCGCAAGATTGTCCACCCTCGCCAGCGATGGGCAAACGGCGCCTTCACCATCGCAGACGAGCGGGCACAGCGCAGGCACTCGATCCGCGACGGACCCAGCTACGCGGTCCGCGCGGGGGTACTTGCGAGAGTCCGTCCTTGACGCTGTCGAGATCGGCGCCTCTTCATCTCGTGGATCGGCTCTCACCGTTGCGGAAGAATCTCATTTGGCAAGAAAGAAGGATGCAGCAGCAGTAGCAGAAAGGTTGTGGCGGCCCCGAAAGGAAATTGGGACCGCACTAGAAGGCCGAGACCTTCATCTGATAGACCTCTCGGGAGCCCGCCTGAGTGCCAGCTTCAATCGAAGCAACCTCTCTGGCGCAGTGCTGGCTGGGTGTTACTTTGCGCATTGCACCTTCAACTCATGCGTTCTGCGTACCGCGGATCTTTCCGGTGGGGAGTTTCACTCGTGTACTTTTATGTCTACCGATGCAGAGAACGTCACGGCCTGCCGCGCGCATTTCTCTCACTGCACTTTCCATCGCGCAAACCTTTGCAATTGGGATGCTAGTGGTGCAACGTTCTTTCAATGCTCCTTTACAATGTCGGATTTGTCACGGTGGCATGTGGACGGGCAGACTACAGTAATCAAACCAGCAGACTGGGGCCGCTGCAGGCGACTCAGTTGGAGAATGGCGCCGCGAAGCGGAGTGCGCGGCTGCTCTGTTATTGGCGACTCTAAAACGATGCACGCACTTTCTCTTGGTCCACCACAGCAGTCGGCTTGCTTCCCCACGTCGAACACGCAGTGAACTCCACGCCGTATTTTGCTCGTTGCACTTTCTCCCATCATGCATTTAAAGCACGGCCACATAAAGCTGCTTCATTTCCCTTTTACTTGTTGAAATACCATTTTCATGTTTTTTTTTTCCCTGTCGTTGCTGCATGCTATTTAAATCTAAAAAGAAAAAAGAAAACGAGAGCTATGCGGGGGCCAGTAACTTACCAAAGCATTCTTTTCCATCAGCTTGTGTGTGCGACAGCGGAGCTGTGGCAGAGGAAGCTGCCAAAAGAAGTCAGCGGCAACTTCCACCCAGAGAAGAAAAAAGGTCGGATGGAAATGTTCCTCTAGCATTGAGATTCTATGCTCCGATCTCTTTCCAGCTCTCTTTCTCTGCCAAATAATTAATAATAATCAATAGCGCATGCTTTTCTTTACCTTCCCTAGCTCTCATTTTACCTATTCCCTTTTCCCTTTTCTCTTTTCCCCTTAACTCTTAACATACACTGCTGCAAATCCCTGTCATTGCTTTGGATGTGAGCACCCACAATATAAAACTCATTTAGCCTGTGCCCTTTTTGTTTTGTTTTCGCGCAGCTGCATCTTTACAGGAGCACCATAACCCTCAAAAGGAAACCAGAACCTGTAAAGGTATTCAAGAACAGAAAAAAGCGGACAACTCCCTATTAAAATCTCGCTGCGGGTTCCACATAGATTTTTTTTTTCTTGTTGTTGCGCGTCAGGTGAAATGTCGCTAAATGAAGCTGTTGCCCTGCTACGTGAAGTATACACGTGCTCTCAAAATGCAGAGCGTCGAAACGCCACTCTTCAGCTGCTGAGGTGGGAAAAAGCTCTGCCTGGACCTGAGGCCATTCAAATTGGATTGAGCCTCCTCAAAAGCTCAAACGAAGGGGTAGCTATTCAGGCGTACGGGGCGGTCCTGCTGCGGCATGCATTGCATGGGCATCTGATCAAGCCAACGGATCTTCCACTAATGGATCTGCTTTCGTGGTATTGCAACGAACCATCTTTGGCGCCCCTGCTGCGCACCGACGTGCTTGAATTGATAGTTGAATCCGTCATCTACTCGGACTCTCAGGTGGTAGATCAGATTTTATCGGTCCTGTGCACCGAGACAGACTCTCAGCCACTTCGGCTGCTCTTGCTTAGCGAGTTGGTAGTTGCATTACTCGATCCCGACTTCGACCGCGTGCCACGTCAATCAATTGGCTTGCTGAAACGTACTGTGACGAAACGCGGTAGCGAGCTTCTTGGCGCGACAACGAAGGCCCTCTACGCCTGCTACATGGCTTCAGGCGGCGAACAGTCCACCGCGCTTGCACCAAACACAGAGGGATGTGTAGAAGCAGCCTTCGTATTGATGGCGACACTCGCACCCCAAATCCCGTTCGCAATCTGGCAGGAGCATAATATGGCCGCAA
This sequence comes from Crithidia brevicula, assembly GCA_030849845.1. Taxonomy (NCBI): domain Eukaryota; phylum Euglenozoa; class Kinetoplastea; order Trypanosomatida; family Trypanosomatidae; genus Crithidia; species Crithidia brevicula. The sequence continues at coordinate 24,959 of JASAOD010001943.1, forward strand.
CACTTGAGGTGCTTCTCCGCTGGCCACCAGCGCAACGGCAAGCTATCTCTTGCGCTACCAGAATACTCCGCTCCTACTCAGGCGGAGACACAAACAAGGCTGCAATGCTTCAGGTGCTGCTGGGTATTGTCTTGCGCAAAATCCCCGCCCTCGTTGCTCAGCGCGACATTGCAACACTAGACGACATACTCAACCTCCTGCTTGAGCTGCCAAAGGACTTTATACAGCTGGAGGGCGTTGCAGTGTCGCAGTGCCTCATGCCTATCTTTCACCTTCCCAGCATCCAGTTCGCTCAGCAGGCCGTGCAACTGTTGGAGCGGCTAGACGAGAGCACGTTCCGAATGGGTAATCCTGTTGACATCTACGACGGACTGCGCGAACTCGTACCTAAGAATCTGTGCCATCCATCAAACGGAACGAATCGGGAGGGTCGGGAGCTCTCCCAGGAGCAGTTTGGGTTTGATCGTCTTTTTGAAGATGTCTTCGCCGATTTTCGACGCGGTGCAAGTCATATTTTGACCGTTCTCGCGCGGCTCTTCCCACAACGGACGAACGAGTATCTGCTGCGCATACTCTCCGAGCTTCCCGATCCCCGCGGGACAGCAGAGGACCCGCGGACGCAATGTGGCTTCGTGCGACAGAGCAGCCTGACTTTTATGGGCTGGGAGGCGGCAGAGTTTATGATGTTGTGTTTGTCAACCGCATTCGAATTCTCCTCAGACGGCGTGAATGCGTGCGTGTCGGCCCTGCTGGAGCGGGCGCCGACAGACGCGGTCCTGCGTCCTGTGTTCTTCAACATGATCTCGTGTTTTTGGAAGGTGCGCGACGATCAGGAGCTGAACGTGTGGGAGGGCACCTTCACCATCCTCTTTGATTGCATAAATGACGAGGCAAGTCGGCGAACGAACGACTTAGACATTACCGCAGCGCGGCGTCGCGCACACACTCTCCTGGTTCAACTCTGTGTAGAGCAGAGCCGACGCTTTCTGCCGCTGGTGCGACCGCTCATGAAGAAGCTCGAACCTATGCTTATCAACTCGTACGGCATGGAGCGCTCCTTGTTGTACGAAGCGTTGATCGGCCTTACCGCAATTCTCCCAGCACAAGAGTCAGACGACTACTTGCATACTATTCTGAACCCGCTCGTGGTTCTGCTTACCTCTAGTCCAGCACTGATAGATCAGCACTCTTTCAATAATGTGATTTGTGCTACCTCTCAGGCCGACAAGGACGCTCGCAGCGATATCCAGGGCTGCCTTAACACACTCGCGGCGGTCTTTCGCCGCTGTCAGATGACACCATACGTTTTGGAGAGGGCAACACAGCTCTTTCCAGTGGTAGGGCGTCTTCTGTTGAGTATACACAGCATTCAACCAAGTGCGCTTCCGGTGGAGTTCCGTGGCATTATGGATCAGGATGCCGGGGACAGGGGTCTTTATCTGCCTGGGCAACAGCGGAAAAGCGAGGCACACCTTACGGGACTGGTGCGGGCGGCCCGAGGGATTTTGACGAACACCCGAGTCGCGGTGTACCAGATATTTGGTGCCTTGAGTCCCATCCTGCCCGCAAAGAAGTTTGCAGAGGTCATCGACGCGCTCATGAGAACCTCCGCAGTCCCGCCGCCGGTGATGCGGTTACTCACGGAGAAGTGTTTGCTACCGATTGCTAAAGAGCACTCGACCTTGCGCATTTACGTCTTTCAGCTGCTGCAGCACTTTTTCTTGCTGCGGACGCAGCAGTTCCGCCAGCAGCACGTGATAGACAGTAGTCTGTGTACGTCACAAGACGAGGTGGTGGACTCGAAGCAGTGGTTCTACTTCGCCAAGGATATCCTGATGTTTGTCAGAGGCATCGTGCTCGATTCGCAGGATTGGCAACGTGACAAAGACCTTCTGCTGGCTACGTCTGAGCTTGCCGTGAGCATTTTCGAAAGCGGCTCGGACAGGCGCACTGCTGAGCGTGTCCTTTTCTCGCTTGTGAACCTCAATGAAGAGGCTTCAGCGGTACCTGAAGTGCGCGCCGCGCTGTCTGACCTGCGCCTCGTGGTTTACGCCCGTCTTGTGTCACACGTTATTCACTCCTCTGCCGAAGAGCTCTCGACGGGAGAGCGGGATCAAGTGAGCTACGTGCTTAGCGAGCCGTATGTGCGGCTTTTTCCACGACTGTCGTCATCGCTCTCAGCGGCCGGGATATCGCAGGAGCAGCAAGAAACCTTGAATGCGCATCTTTTAATATCACCTTCGTTTCCTGACAAAAGGCGCAAAGTAAAGGAGTTTCTGCTGCGCATCGCGGCAGCAAACTTGGCTTCGCCAGAGCAAATTTAAGCAGATACTCTATGGGCCATGCAGAACATCTAAAAAAAAAAAAGACACGCAGATACTGGCACAGCAACAGGATCCACCCACAATGCGGTTTCCTTCACCCTTTTCCCTTTTTAAAATGTCGCACGCCAAGCGACAACCTTCATTGCAACGCCCTTTTAAATTTTTTCGAAGCTTGACTGGTTGCCTTCTCGGCACACAAAAGACATTACTGTTCTAAAAAAAAAAGAAGGCTGGTATCCGTCAGCGCGGGGTCGATGCACTTGCGTAAAGGCGCTCGGAGTTACAAATACAAACGCAGAAACACGTACACGCCTTTACTGACCGCGCTAGACGGTTTCTATGCTAGAGTGCTATCGTTATTTTAGTTTACTGAATTGCTGTCCATCTTCATCACATTGCTCTTTATCTCTCTCCTACATAAAAAAAAAAAAAACAATAATGCCTTCTTTGCAATTTCAAGTGCGCTGCTGCGTTCTGCCTTACGATCGCGCAGGTGGATGTGAACCTCGTTCCGTGCACTCATTCTCGAAAAATTGACGCGGTGTTTTTTTAATATAAACGCCCCTTTCTATAAAGAAAAAAAATCTCCTGCTTTTCGTTTCTAAATCTATGCCGGTGTCTCCTTGCTGCGAGTATTACGGTTGCTTGCCCAAGCTGTTTCGCAAATCCACTACATCGACCTCAGCATCGGTTGCGGCGTTGCCTGTCGTGAGTACTGCTGCAATTCCACCCTGCTCCGCTGCGAATGATATTGGTTCCAGTTCTACGGTACGCGGCAATGGTAACGCGCCGTCAACGTACACCCTAAGCGAGCCGCTGACGTATGCAATTGCAGAGCTTCCCCCTAAACCGGCGTCGTCGCTGCGGCTGGTCGTCATCAGCGACACTCACGAAAGGCATCGCGAGATGACGGTGCCCAATGGGGACGTTCTCGTGCACTGTGGCGATATTCAAGAGGGGTTCAAGTTCTGTCGTGATGCTGATTCCATGCTTGTCGACTTTTCCACCTGGATCAATGATTCCGTTCTCCACCCTCACCCCGTAAAGCTGATCATCGCGGGAAATCATGACAAGGCTATCGCAAAAATGAAGGCGGACGCCGTCCGAAAGCTCTTCGCACCAGCGCTGTACCTCTGCGATGAAAGCGCCGTCATTGAGCCAGCGGGTGTGCGCGTTTTCGGATCGCCGCGTTCCATTTCCAACTCATGCTTCAGCCCCAACACCGCCTTCCAATCAAGCAAATGGTGGATGCCGTTTATGTTTCCTTTCGCCGCTGCAGAACACACCGGTGCGGCACGCGTGCCACTCGAAAAGAAAGAGAAGGATCGACTTCACGCGCGTCTTGAGGGCGAAACTCCCCGAGGGCCAATCGACATTTTGCTGACGCACCAAAGCCCGGATGCTCCGCGTGATGGACACACTATTGACGAGCAACCTATTTCAACATATGTCCATCAGGTTGCACCACGACGCGCGGTCTTTTGTGGACATCTGCATGGTGCGCACGGCATGCACCGTCTCTCAGTCCCCTTTGTGGTGAAAGACTCTTTTGCTCTGAAACGGGAAGAGAGCGGGCAACAAGATGAGCATCAGGTGTTTGAGGAGATTCCTTTCACTCCATGCATCAACGCCGCAATGATGATGGGCTTGGCGGGCCCGGTAAAACTGCTTCCCGCCAGCGTAGTCGATCTACAGCTGTAGACTGAGAAGCGACGGAAATGTTTCCCCTTTTCAAGTTTGCCTTTTTTTTTTAAATTCGTTTTGTTGCGGTCATGCGCGTTCACATCTGCGGCCAATGCGCGGCCTGGTCTCTATTTGTGAGCCGCCCATTATTCCAAAAAGGAAAAGGGGAAAAAAGAAAGATAGAGAACGGAGAAAAGTAAGGTTTTTTTTTTTGCACAAATCCAAGATTAATAAAAGGGCACTGTACGCAACAATGCGTTCCGTGAACACTGCTTTCGTTTCTCTCTCTTTGTGAGTAGCATATGTTAGGTATTTTTGATCGCGAGCAACAAAAACACCAAAAATACCAACACACACACACACAAGTAATAATGCACGACGACAGCAGCTTACATAGTTGTTCTTCTCACAATGTTTTTGTTTTACTCTTTCTTCCCTTTCTGTTCTCTTCTGCAACTCAAATACATTTGCGTTTCATAAAATACAACGTCGCACCCAACAAACACACATGTCCATTTCTCTCTTTTTCTTGCCCTGCTCCTCTAGAAAGTGTCAACGCACAAGCTGAAGATTGCAATTTTCATTTCATTTTATCCGTTTTACTCATAAAGACTTAATACTAACTCCCCGGAAAAAAAGCGATCTTTTTACGATCTCTGACAGAGAGGCGCACTCCACTAATTATTTATTCTATCAAAATAAGTTCTCTCGATTTTTCTTCCTCAGTACATCACGATGTTTCGCTTTCGCGCCTCTTCGAAGCTGGCCACTGCGGCCGCGCTTCGCTTTCTGACCATCACGCCGATCCCGATGCCTGCCTTGTCCCCTACGATGGAGAAAGGTAAGATCACGGAGTGGTGCAAGCAGCCTGGTGACCCCATTGCCACGGGTGACACTTGGTGCAAGGTGGAGACCGATAAGGCTGTGGTGTCCTACGACAACGCCACCGAGGAGGGCTTCTTCGCCCGTGTCATCGTCCCTGCTGGCGAGGAGACGGTGGTTGGTGAGACGGTGTGCATCATGGTCGACGAGAAGGAGGGCGTCAACTCGGATGAGGTGAAGAACTGGAAGCCTGATAGCGACGAGGCGGCAGCGCCTGCGGCCGAGGAAGCCGCTCCAGCCGCCGCGGCGCCCGCTGCTGCTGCTCCCGCTGCTGCTGCCCCGGCTGCTTCGTCTGGCGACCGCGTGAAGGCCTCCCCGTACGCCCGCAAACTGGCGGCCGAGAAGAACGTGAGCCTCGATGCTGTGAAGGGCACCGGCGGCGGCGTGGGTCGCATCACTTCCAAGGATGTCGAGGCGGCAGCGAAGAGCGGCACTGCGGCAGCCCCGGCGGCGGCCAAGGCTCCTGCGGCTGCTCCTGCGGCCAAGGCTGCTGCGGCACCCGCAAAGGCTGCTCCCACGAAGGCCAAGGCTGCTCCGGCCGCCCCCGCCAAGGGCACGCCGCCGGCGAATCCGAACTACATCGACATCCCGACTACCACGATGCGCTCTGTCATCGCAAAGCGCCTGCACCAGTCCAAGAACCTGGACATTCCGCACTACTACTTGTTCGACAACTGCCGTGCCGACAACATGATGGCGCTCATCAAGCAGCTGAACGCGAAGGGCAACGGCGAGTACAAGATCACCGTCAACGACTACATCATCAAGGCTGTCGCGCGTGCGAACGTGCTCGTGCCGGAGGTGAACTCGTCCTGGCAGGAGGGCTTCATTCGCCAGTACTCCACCGTAGATGTGTCGGTTGCCGTGGCGACGCCGACGGGTCTCATTACGCCGATCATCCGCAACGCGCAGGCAAAGGGCCTTGTAGAGATCTCGAAGGAGATGAAGTCACTCGCGAAGAAGGCGCGCGAGGGTACGTTGCAGCCCAACGAGTTCCAGGGCGGCACGTGCTCCGTGTCGAACCTCGGCGCGACGGGCATTCCGAACTTCACGGCTATCATCAACCCTCCGCAGGCGATGATCCTCGCGATTGGCTCAGCAAAGCCGCAGGCTCAGATCATCAAGAACGAGGAGACCGGCGAGTTTGAGATGACGGGCAAGGTAGAGAGCGTGGTCACCTTCACCGCCTCGTTCGACCACCGCGTCATCGACGGCTCTCTCGGCGCGAAGTGGTTCCAGGGCTTCCACGACGCCATCGAGAACCCCCTGTCCCTCCTGTTGTAAATCGGCACTCTTTTCGTTAGCTAAGGAGCTGGCTTTGGCATCGTCGCCGTATAGCGGTCACATGAGCATTAATTCCCGGAGCTGAAGGCAGCCTTTCTTCCCTATTTTAAATATATATTTGTTTCTCTACTACTACTCGATTTTTGAATGGTGAGCTTATAAAGAATCCCTTCTTGTTGAATTGTAATTTTTTTTTTCTCGTAGTTTCGCAGTGCGAGCGATCTGTATCTGGAATCCCATCTATATACGTATCGTGAGCAGCTCCTTTATCGTATAGGTACGCGCGTTGCGGCGATTAGCGAATAAAAAAGCGCAAATTAACAATTAGCCGTGAATTTGACGTCTTCGCGTTTTATTGGTCCTTGTAATTTCTTGTTTCTCCTCTGATGAAAATGTGATGTGCAGCACAGAGGTAGAGAGGATTAAAGGCTACGTGCCAATCGGTGAGCTGTTTCGCGAGGCACTTTTGTTCATGCAGGGAGTCAACGTGCACTTTTGCTAGGGTCTGCTTGTCTTTTTCTCTTGTTTTTTTGACCTACCATAGCACAAGGGGCAGGCACCTTGCAAAACTCAAATTTTGATGTCTAGAAAAGGAAAAGAAAATAAAACATTTTTTTTTTGACTCTTCTAATTTAAATGAGAGAACAAACATGGGTAAGGCGCGGATGCCATTTAATGGAGGTTACAGGTGGCCATCACGGTTGCGTGACGCCGAGGAGAAGCGAAAAGGAAGCGAAGAATCTAGTAGCTATCATTCACCAGAGACACAGAGAGAAAGCGGGCATCTGCGCATGCGAGGGTTGTGTGCTCCTGTCTTGGGGGTCGTGCTCTTTTTTTTCTCCCCTCTTTCTTTCTTCGAATAGGTGTATGCGCTAGCACTAGTGCATTCGTGCGCGCGATGACTGCGGTTAGTGGTATTTTACTGATTTCTTTTTGTTTTCCATATTCGTGATATGTTTAAGTATGAGGTAAAGAAACAAAATAAAGTCAAGTTGATCCTCATTGCGAGCTGGTGTCACGATAGTGCGCCAGAGAAGGCGCGAATGAAGGCACCATTAGCACAGGAAGGAGGAAATAGCGCTTCTTCTTTTCTTTTCCTTCCACGTGAAAAGGCCAAGTGAAAACGGTGATCTACAATAAAAACAAAAATACCGCGCTTCTGTCCACTAAAAAACCCGTAATTTTTTTCTGGTTGAGTGGCGAAAGACTATTTCTTTTTAACGACGTGCGGGAAGCTCGTATTGTGCTGCATGCCCTTCTCTCGCTCCCTCCATCAACTCTGAAGTGTCGCCAAGTGACTGTTGTAGAGGCTTTTGGTGTTGCCATCGTGTAGACAACAGGGCATAAAAAGCCTCTTCCGTTGCGAGCTGCATGAATTCGCAAATATCACAATAATACTCAACTCCCTTTTCCCCTCTCTCGTAGCCACTTTCATAGCTTTCGGTCCTTATCAAGGCGTGCATTTACTGCCCTCGCTGTTTTTGGTATTTTGCCTTGTGCTCAGAAAAAGTGTGCCAAAAAAAACAACATCAACACAGCCTGCACGCTGGGCTCGTGGTCATCTACTTAACGCAGTACGCCGCGCAAACTCCTGTGACTCTTCCGGTCAGGCTTCCTTCTGACAACTACTCTAAAAGGTAGCTCACACTTGCTACTCAACATGCGCATCTCCTCTCCAATACCTACTCCTAGACTCTAGCAGCATAAACTCTTCTCTCAAGCGACTACCTATATAAAACTACTTGAGAGAACCGAACCTCCAAAACGGTGCCGGTGCGTCAAATAGATCAACAAGAACCCGTATTATCGGTTGAATGAAAATACGAAAAGGCCTCCCCTCAAACACAACAGCAACAAAGAAAAGTCAAAAGCCTACTTTTTGGACACAGCACAGGCTAAGCTTGACTTTAGAAGGGGCAGAGGAGCTCGTGACAAGGAAGCAAGCAGTTCAAAAACAAGAGACCAATAATGTCTTCTAAAGGAAAGCAAATCTCTGTAATTATTGCGGGTGCTACCGGGAGCCTTGGCCAAGAAATTGTTTCTCGTCTCGTCTCTCATCCAGACGTATCGCGTGTTGTCGCCTTGGCTCGTTACCCTATCCCAGTCAACCGATGGACCTCTGTTTTTCCGCACCTGCACATTGGCGATGCTCGGCGTTACCTGTCTGTGGTGCCTGTAAATTGGGAAAAGATTCTCGCAGATGCCTCGCACGTCCCACGCTCTTACGTCTCCGACGGGGTCTGGCGCTTCGACGAAGCGGAGGCGGAGTGGAAGAATTTTGAGCGACACCGCCGGCGTGCGGCGAGGTCCACCCGGGCACCTAGAGACGCGGACGCGGTGCACCAGTACAAGTCTGCTGGCCAGCACCGTGGCGGCTCAGAATTCGAGGCGTCGAGCTCGAGCCAGTGGCTGTCAGGCCCACCACAGGGCTACATTAAAATGCCTTCTGGTTGGTCAGGCGGCGACGGAGCTTTTTCCGCTGTGCAGGGTCGCATTGGCGGAGCGCGCAGCGTACTGGACGAGTTTCACCAACTTGACGGAGGCGCGATCGACTTGTCCTCCACCTTCGATCCAGCAGCGTCTCCCGCGCTCTCGAAAAGCCATGCGAGTCACGCCGGAACGACTGCACGTCGACGGTGGAGTCAAGAGTTTCTACGTCAGCTTCTACAGAACAGCTTCTATCGCTCTGTGTTTTCAGGGCACCAAGTCGCTATCAACTGCATCGGCACCTCTCACGTCCTTTCCTCTGCAGAGCTCACTCTGGTGGATTACGACCTCTCCATGGCGTTCGCGAAGATTGTGCGTCTGTTTAACTGCATGGCGCACGCTGAACCTACAGAAGACGAAGAGCGGCTGCTGGTGGAGACAACGTCGCGTGAACTTGACAGCGTTCTATGGAATGAGATTTACTCCGCGTGCTATGGGAAAGCAGCACTGCGTGATGCCCGCGAGGGCCGCGCCACACTCGCAGAGGATACGTCGAAGGAGGAGAGCGAGCATATCGGGAGCCCATTTAGCCGGCCTCGCCTTGACCGTCGCGAGAATGCGACACCTGAGGCATCCGATGAGGCGCGCGCTGTTGCGGACACCCCGCAGCGAAACAAAGACAAGGTGCAGTGGATGAACCGGGGACAGGTGGCGACGCTGCGGCACTTTTCGCAGGTGAGCGTGCGTGGCGCCAACGAGCACAGTCCGGTTCCTTATTTGCGGACTCACGGCAAGCGCGATCGTGAGGTTTTGAAGCTCTTCAACCGATGGAAAGATCCTTTGCGCTTTGGTACCCGCAGCCTGCAGCTGTTGAAACAATCGTCGAAGACCAGCATGCAGCTTGGCAGGCCAACACTCGTGACTCCACCACCGTCGTCCATCTTTCCCGCTTGGGTTGGATTGCCTCTGCCTCTGCATAACCTTCTCTTTGGCACCTTCACCAGCGATGCCACGCAAGAGCCGAACGAAGAGGGGCGGCGTCACTCCAACCCGTGCAAATGCGATCCACCAGGCTTGAGCACCAGCGATGGCTTCAGCGGCCCCAGCGCGGAGGAGGTTGCCCGAAAACGTGCGCAAATGCTTTTGCGGCGCGACGTTGTGAAGATTTGGGAGCAGTCGAACCTCACCATATGGCGTCCCGGAGTCTTCCAGCGACCTGGGCGTCGTCGCATGATGGAGCGTCTTCTGTCCTTGGTAGAGCGACCGGTGGATGTGAAGTGCCTGGCGGAATGCATCGTTGATGACATCGTCGATTCCTTCTACAACGCGCAACAAGGGCACGAGCGCCCATCTGAGCAGCGAATGGGCAAGACAAAGGTTATCAATGGGCGCAGTGTCGCACGGCGCACGTACATGAAGGCCTTGGAGGACGGTCTTGACGAAAGAGATACGCAGCGATCGCCGCAGATGAGAAAATAATTTCTTGAATTCTCCTTTTACCACGTGCTCGATATCTTCATGTGATAGCGCAGTTTTTACCGCACATTTTTTATTCTTTTTCGTGAAGAGAGGTCAAAGCAGAAAAAAAAATACGACAAATAGTAAACGCATCAATTTGATTGCATCTGCTGTCTTGCTGATTATATATCCACGCAACTTACGGATTTTCTTTCGGCTCCCTTTTCTCTACCTATTTGTGCCCACCAATTTATAATCTGCTGTACATCGAATGCACCCCCTATTTTATACATTGTGCCTTTTTTTCCCACCTTTTTTCCTTTGAGGAGCGAAAAAGTCCGATGTGGACTCACTGTGGGCCTCGGAATGTACGCCAGGCAAGCGCGCGCGCGCTTGTCCACGTCGTGTCCTCTCTTGTTTTGCACACTCCGAAAACAACGTTGAGCAATACGCTAGCAGAGCTAGAATAAAAGAATAAAGGTGCTCCGGTTTGCAGCTTCAATGAGTTTAGATTTTTCTCGCTTCTAGCTTGCGAGTCAGCAAAATTGTGTTGAGAGCGTAACATGTAGGGTACGCTGGCTTGAACATTGAGTGTTGACACTGTTCACCTTTCATTGAATAGCGCGCCGAAATACTCTCATGAACGCCTTAGGTTATTTTGCACGCAGGCGGTGGAAACTTCTTCTAAACCTTCCCGAATGACTTCTTACCTCTCGCGCACTTCGCTTTTCTTCTTTTTACCTTCCGGAACGCATCTCACACTGCATTCTGTTTCTGGTGCGTTTGTGTGTGTATCTACGCATTCCAGATAGTCAGAAAAAAAAAAAAGGACAAACAAACTATTCGACAAAAGCCCTTGTGCGGCGGTTGTTCAGTGTTTTGGTACTTGTCAATGTCCACCTACGCAGCTAACGTCTCACTTGCGCCGGAGGACAAGAAACCTCGCACGGAAAGTGCACTGGCGGCAGCGGCTGCAGAGCCGGCGCCAGTGTACCCGAGCGCATCGACCGATGTCGTTGCCTACGAGCGGCAGTACGTCCACAACGTGTACAGCGCCATCGCAGATCACTTTTCAGGAACTCGGTACAAGGCATGGCCACGCGTCGGCGCATTTTTAGAGGCGCTGCCACCATTCTCACTCATTGCTGATGTGGGTTGCGGCAACGGAAAATACTTTGCAGCAGCCCAGCGCCTTGCCGCGCCGCGAACAGCGTCCGTGCCCGCGGAAGCACAAGACAACGAGGTAGAGGAGCAGCGAGCTTCCACCTCCTCGTCCTCCCCACCCACGGTTCCTACGCACCGGTATGTTGTGGGCCTCGATTACAGCGAGGAGCTATTGCGCTCTACCCAGCGTTCCCTTGTAGACCCCAATACGCACCACGACCACGCTCATCATCATCATCGAAGTAAGCGCGCGCGTAAGCTCGCTGACGACGTGGCGAAACCTGTGTCAGTGGAGGTGCTGCCACGGACAGACACGGTGCGCAGCGACGCCCTCCGCTCTCCCCTGCGAAGCGGGCTGTTTGATGCAGCCATCAGTATAGCGGTGATTCACCACTACGCCAGTCATGAACGCCGCGTGTGCGCAGTACGGGAGCTCCTTCGGCTTGTACGCCCGCGCGGGGGCTTAGTGCTCATCTACGTCTGGGCTCGCGAGCAAACTGGACGTGCGAAGCGACCAGTGGACCCTGCAACAGGCGACAGCCTCGTGCGATGGGAGCGTCATCACAAGTATGATGAGACGCAGCAAGTGTTTCACCGCTATTACCATTTTTTCGCCGAAGGTGATTTAGAGCAGCTATGCATTGACGCGTCTGCCAGTGACGACGGCATACCTGCCGAAATAAGGCATTCATATTTCGACAAGGAGAACTGGTGTGTGGTTTTACAGCGCAAGTGAGATGAGTCGATTTCGTTGCTAATTTTTTTTCACGAGCTTCATAAAGTGTGAATCACAGAACGCACACACACACCCCCAAAAGAATGTGTAGAACCAAACCACATCAGCACTACCACCAGCAACAAAGCATCACCCTCTGAAGTCTCTGAGAGCAACAGGGTGCGTAACTTAACAACAGCTAAAAAGAAAAAAAGTTCATCTCCGAGATTAAGAGGTACGGAACGAGTAGACTCGCTGTATACCTTTCAAAAACAGCATGGTCGAATGGAGAGAATACACATTCGATTTTATAATAATGGGGTAGCGGAAAAAAAATTTAATGGCTTTTATATTCTCCCGTTCTGCCCTGCGCTGTCAAAACTATGGGAACTGGGTTATCCATGTCATAATCCTCTGACCCCCCTTTTTTTTTCGCAACGACAGTGTTGCGCTGGGCTCAATGCAATTACACAGTGTGAACAACCACAGAAAGCGACACCACTATTAGAGATGATGTTTTTCTTATTACCACTTCTTCTTTGCCGCTGTTTTCTCAACACATTTTTAATTCATAGATCCTTTTTGACAGGAATCGATAGCGCCTGCACTGAAAAAGGCGGTTGATAGTTTCGCATCTTGGCAAGCAGAGCTGAAGAGCTTGAGCTCTACTTTCGCCTCTCATACACTTGAGAAAAAAAAAAGGAGAAGAAAAGGGAGAGCAACGACGCGTGTGACTTGTCGATTGTGTTTTACATCATAGTAGGCCCGATGGCGGACCAATTTTTTCAGATTGATAAGGGCTGGGTTGAAACCGCCGCGGCTGCAATCTGTACACGCAATGGAATTATTCTTAAGGATGTCATTGCCAAAGCCGAGCAGGGCATCCCCCTTCACCTTGAGAGCGATAGCAACTCCATCGTGTGCAAAGTCATCCATGAAATGCAAAGCAGTATAGACCACTCCTGCAACGAGTATTTACGCTCACATGGGCCGAGGCTGCGTCTATTTCGTGACCAGAACCCGTCCTACTCACAAACGGTGCTGGCAAATGAGGAGCGCCAAGAATGCAGGGAGACTGTGGTGCGCGTCGCCGTAACTGGCGCCATAGTCGACTTACATCGTCGTACACGAACGTACGTGCGCGACACTCAAGCATCTTGTGAGGCTGCTCCGCAAAGGGCGAGCGTCGATGAAGAGGCGTGTGCAGTGACGGATTTTGATCTGGAGCGCAGTGTGCAGACCACCCTTTTGAAAGGACTTCTGTATGCTTTCGAGTCCTTCCAGAAGAGCCACTCCATGAATCGCGATTACTATCCACCTCGCAAAGACAACAACACCCCCGGCACCGTTGGCTGGGACACGCTGGTGCTGCTGCATTTTGTCCACCGCATTCCCCAAGTCGCTCGTCACGCTAGCGGAAGTGCAATTGATGCGTCCATCGGCCAAGTAGTTCGCACGTGGCGTAAGCTTCTGGTGGCCTTGCAGACTGTTGATGCGGATGAAGCCCCAGAGCACTCGCGCCGCCGCGGCGCCTTAGCTCTTGTGAACGGACTGCTCATTATTCTTTTTCAGAGGTACAATACGCATCAGTGTGCGGTGCTTCTTGGCGCCGTGGAGCATGCAGAAAAAGTTGCTGAGTCTACAGCAGAAAGTTCCCGCTCCATTTTACACCCCTCCCGTCACATGATATCCGAAGTGGTCACGTACTACTACTACAAGGGCAGGATGCGTCTGTACGAGCGGCAGCTGGAGGAAGCGCACCGCACGTTGCGCGATGCCTACTCGCTGCTCCCTACCGCAGGCTTCGGCAACGAGCCGCAGCGTCTCAACAAGGAGCGAGTGCGGTTTTTTTTGGCGGTTGCCGGCGTGGCCAACGGCCGTCGCATCCCTGCGGAGATTCTGCGAGCTGACGAGGATATGCTGCCGCGTCTGTTTGGTTCTCTCGTGTGGTCGATTGAACGCGGCGACCCTGTGCGCTTCTCGAAGGCCCTCGACGCAAGCGCGCGCGTCTTTCATCGTCGTGGCGTATACCTGATCTTACAACAGGCGAAAATTTTGTGCTACTTGATGGTCGTCGCACGCGTGCATGCCGCGATGGCGGCTCTTCCAGGCACTGACAATAGCCGCATCACCATTGCCACCTTGCTCGCAGCCTACGAGTTCATCACTAAAGACGAAGAGAAGAAAAAGAAGCAGTCAGCTGCGTTTAAAAAACAAAGACGCGAGCAGGCAGCTAGCGGTTGTCTTGAGGAGCCAACTGACCCCGACGCCATCATGGATGAAGATCGAATGGCATTGTGGACCGCAAAACTGATCGCTCGTGGATACGTGCGGGGGTACTACTCACACGAGCACAAGACACTGGTCCTGTCAAAGAAATCCCCTTTCCCACTGCTTCAGGCGACACCGTAACCCTTTGAGAGCCCGTATCTCGAAGCGCGAAAGAAAAGGAAGAAGAGCCAAAAAAAAACAACAACAACAACCTCGAACCATGCTCAGGGGAACGCGGTGCGGTCATCTTTTCTGCGTTTATAGCTCAATATATCGCAGGAGTTGTACCAAACCACCTCTGACGTTTGCACGCCTGTCCTCCGTCGAAGACAGAACTGTTGCATTTTAGACGCCTTTGTGAAAGGTTCTTTCAAATGCAGCGAATCAATTTGATGGAGTGTCTAGAGAGTCAGCTGGTGCATTTAATATCCTAGCGGAAAACGTAAATTGTCCACTTTCTCCATTGTGCAACTTTGTGCAATGCACTCTTGCCCTGGATAAACGCAAGCCCTGGGAAAAGTTGCAGGCGTGCGGTGAAATAATAAATACCAAACTGTTCAGACTAAACCAATTTACACTTTGTGACCCTTGGCAAGTAGCTTGTAAAAGAAGCCAACCTGCCAAACCTGTATAAAACCTTTCTCATTTGTTCTTATTTATTTGTGATCGGCCTCTGCGTGACTTGAATCAAACACCAGTACTACTCAAGAACCATGACTTGGTGTGGTACTTCCCAACTACCTCGCCTGTCCCAAAAAAGAAACAGACAAACAGACAAACATGGTGGCGATGGAATCCCATAAGTCTACAACTACTTCTCATTATATCTAATCTTTTCCCTCTCACCTTTCGGTTTTCAACGTGTTACATTCCTTTGGCTCCCCAACCCCCTCACTCATTCGAAGCTCCTACTCTTAGTGCCACACACCAACAAACAAAGAACAACATCAATCACAAACTTATTTCTCCTTCATCGCTTTCTTCACCGAGAGCTTAAGCCTTTTCCACCATTTTGTGTCAATAATCACTAGGAAACCACCCAGACCAACACTACTTATAAGACTTTTCTATCAGTGCGAATCTCACAACGCCAACCTGCAAACCCCATTTGATAGAAGGCCCTTTACTGAGGTCCTTGCAAGCGGCGCACCTGTCGTGCAGATGTTGTGGGAAGAGCGTGATGAGCAATGAGAACAAGCATATATCCGACTGCGCTGCGCTGTGGCCGTGCCGCTGCGCGCCACCATGAGATGCAAACTCTAGTCCTTGAAATCTGACTCTCCTCTGCGCGGCTGCCGAGGCGCCTGCGCGTGCCAGAGCTGCGCTGTGAGTGTGCGTCCACGTGATGTTTTATACGACAATCTATTGAAGAAAACCGAATGACCGGCATGTGGAAAATGTAACCTTTGCACTTTACTGATCGACGATGCTAGTGGCGCGTGCTACTGCTGCTGCTGCTGCTGTGTGTGCGTTGTGCCGTGCCTGCGCCTCAGGCTGGTGCTGCGTGCGCGGCGTGCNGTGAGACTGCCTGTGAGCGAGCCCGCATACTGCTGCTCCCGCTGCTACTGCTGCGCGTGAGCGTGGTGCTCCACCTGCACTTCGCTCGTCCAGTTCATGCTTTGATGAGCGGTGCCGATGGATGGTGAGAGGATCAGGGTGGATTATGTTGTTGTTGTTGTAGACTTCTTTGCGTTGTGGTGGAGTGAGATGTGCTGGTTTTTCGTTTTGTTATTTGGTGTTAGTGATCAACTTAGTTCTGAGTGGGTTGTGTCAAAGTTGTTTTCTGGAGGGTTTAGTATGTGTTAGTGTGGCGGTAGCGCAGTGGGTTACATAGCGCCACTGTTGGTGAAAGAGTTTCTAAGAGAGGTGCGTTTTGTTTTTTGCTGCACGAGGTGTGCTAAGGTGCTGGTCGCTGGGTTATTGTAGAGAGCTGCTATTCTTGGCAGGATAAAACTCCGCAATACAAGTGTGATCAGAGCCAGAGGCTACTCACGCATTAATTAGTTTCATGCCTATAAACATGTTTGACTACTTTTTTTTTTTCTGATAATAATAATATTTGCTATGAAGTAGCTTTTATGCAACTCCTAATTTGTAAGCCATTTCGGTGCAAGGGAAAATAGTCGCTGGTAAAGGATCAAGTGTGATTCTCCGTGTGTCAAATTGGCGGAAGAGCTGTGCTTCACTCTGATGGCATTTTGTGGAGTATGGCTTCTCTCTTCAGCGCATAATGCTGGACTACTTTCAATGCTGTATGCCCGGAACCTCTGTCACACTCAACTCTTTCACTCTCTCATTCCTTTTCTCGCTCATCCCTCTGCGTTGTAACAGCTGAGCCTCACAACTTCGGAGCTACCTCACATTGGTGACTTGTGCGCATCTGCCCTTTGTTATCTGAATAGGGTTTACTTGTGTCCTTCTTTAAATACAACTGATGGAAAGAAAAGGAAAGCACTTCTGCACTTGACAGAGAGCCTGCTGCGTGTTGCTTTTTGATTTTACATTCGCCCTTCTCGACCAACACGAGAGAGCAGCTCATTTTCGGTGGACCAACCTGAACCGCTATATATTTTTTTTTTCTCGGCCCTGCCCGTCATTGTGGTGTCAATTGCAGCATCGAAATTTGTTTCTGGTTGTGGTTAGCGCTGTGTGGGCAAGCGAAACACAAGGCAGCCCTTCAGATCACACAAAAAAGCTCGACCGCTGCATAATTTGTAGAAGGGTCACACCTGCCACTTTTCGCAAGACTCATAGTAGCCGCATCCCAGCCTAGCTCTTTTTTCTTTCGAGATTTACCGTGCAGAGGTGCTCTGCAGAGCACCTGAAAAACGAAAGTTGAGTGTACATTTTCGCACGCACTCTATTTTCTTCCTTTACCTTCTACCGTGTCACTGACAATTATTTCGTTATTGCCTGTATTATCGCTCTTTTTGCAGACGATAGCCCGCACCTGCCGTTTAGAGTGGTGCTTGGCTACTAGCACCGTTTTAGAGTTTTGTATTGCAGCACCACCTGTGCGGCTATTATTCCTCGTTTCCTTTCAACATTGAAGTCTTTTTTTCTCCAGTGCACATTTCTGCTGCCATTTTGTTTTTTTGAAAGCAGCATCTTTGTTGATCTCATAGCGTTTGTTCGTTTGTCTTTTCGACTAGCGAGGAGAGAGGTCGACAGGGAAGCTGGCCAAGATCTCTCTATATTTTCATCTGAGGTCTAGTCTGCAGTCCTGGTTTACCCGTAATCTTTTTTTTTTTCTCGAATAAATCGTACAGCTGGTAAAGCGGCCTATTTTCTGATCTTTGCTTCCTTCTTGCGAAGAATTTCACTTTTTGTCTCACGATTCACTTTGTAGAAAATTCGCTTCAGTTTTTTTTTTTTTGGTTTCTCTACGTCTCACGCTTGCAAGAAAAATAAACCTTTACTTTTTGCTTCTCATTTTATTATATATAAATTACAAAAAAAAAAATCAACAAAGGTGGCGGTATCCCAATAGCGCTTAGATCTAAGGCACCTGGATTAACACATATTCTTTTGTTTCCAGCTTGGAGAGTGAAAAATTAGAAGCGCAGCTTGCGGCGCAAGAGCGTTGTCAACAGAGCAGAACAGCGTTTTTTTTTTTCTTTGCGTTCTTTCCTTCGGGTTCAAACTCAGGGAAGAAAAGATGAAAAAGTCAAAGCTTGACGTTGACTTCGCTGAAGAGGAGTCGCAAATAGGCAAGCCGTGCTCACATATGCTGTCCTCAAAAAAACACCCAAAAACACCCGCCTCTCTCCGCGACGCAGGAGAGCGGCCTCCTCTTCTGACAACCACCAGCACGAGTTTGCTCTATGAACTGCTGCAGCGCAGCACTGCGACGCGCGCAGCCCTGAATCAAGACCGGGAGTCCACAGAACGAATGTCGCACTCTCGATCGGCTAGCTACGGGCACTCACCTCGCTTGAACGTCGAGCTGGACGGCGCAATGAGCGAGACCCTCCACGCAGAAGTTAGCCGAATGCTTCCCTATCGCGGAGTACTCCTGGTTGGTGCCGAGTGCGAGTCTGGCGCGCTGCCCAGTCCCTCTACAACAACGCCCCATGCAGCTACTTCCGCAAGGAAGGACAACGTCATGCCAGCCAGACAGTATCGCGCTTCGCTGGCGAAGCTTAATGTAAACGACAGCGCCGTCCAAAATGCCACGACGCAATCACCAGGCGCGACTGCCGCGCCGTCACCGCTGTCGTCTTCTACAGCCACCGATGCGACGGCGTCAGCTCGGCGAAGAAAAGCTCCTGTGCCCACGATTGTCGTGAAGAAGCGTCCACCGCGGAGAATTGCCGATGCGGAGGCCGCTGCCGCCGCCGCCGCTGCAGCGACATTAACAGCAGCACCTGCACCTGCCCAACCATCACCAGCAGGTGTTCCCGCTGCCGGAGCCGCAGTAGTATTGTCGACCGAGGACCGGGCCCCAACGGAGACGAAGCGGCGTGTCACTGTCGTGTCAAGCTCCGACGTCTCGGTGGCTCAAACGCACTTGAAGGCGCTGCTGGAAGACTTCGCAGCTGCAGTTGAGCAGTGCCGCGTTGCAGTGGGAGAACAATGCAACGGCTCCATGGCAGCGTGGGAGGCGGCGAGGCCGGACGACGACGCCCGTGAGCTCTCGACAGGTGAGGAGACTGTTGTCACTCCCCCCCATTCACGTCGCAAGTCGCCTTGCCCGCGCCGTCGTGGCAACCCAACGGTGCTCGTCGCTGACGCGCCACCACGCAGCACCAGCGCGCAGCTAATCTCAGAGATGGTGTCCCCTACCTCAATGGCGGAGATGCTGCGGCTTGACCAGGCAGGCGGCATCGGCTGTGCTCCCTTGACGGACCGGAGTATTAGCATAGAATCCCCCCGCGAGGCCGGCGAGCAGAGCGTGTGTGGGCAGGAAACAACCGATCTGCCACGCGGAATCGTGACCATCGCCTGCATCATCGCGGATCACCTGCATGACCTGTTCCACCCCACGGCTACGACGGCAGAGCTGGAGGAGGAGGCGGCAGCGTTGGAGAGTCGGGCAACCAACGGCGGTGCAGCCCCGCAGCTGGCACCGTCTTTTCAAGCCCATCGTGCACGCCCCGGCGTCACGCGCGAGGACAGTCGCTCCGTCAGTCCTACATCTCGCACGTCGCACCCGGCCTCGCCGCTCCTGAGGCCGCACACAAGCCACAAGACGCCGGGCCTCGAGATGGAGGTCTCGACGGAGCTGCAGGAGCTGAAAGCGGCGGCGCACACATACATATGGGGGCGCATCACGTCCTTGGTGAGCAGTGTCTCACTTAATATAAGTCCTGAAGGCAGCGAGGCTGCGGGAGCAAATGATTGTGGGGGCGGATGCAAAGGTGTGAGTTCAGAGGAGGAGCGGAAAGCCCAGGCATACGTGCAGCTACCGTTCTTAATTTGGCTCTACGCTGCGAGTGGGCTGGCCGCTGACGTGATGCGGGGGGCGGAAGAGGGGCAGGCAAACACCAGCGCGCCACCCAAGTCTGCTTCCTCCACGTCTGTTCATCGCTCTATGACATTAGCGGATCTCTTGCCCACTGTGGACACGCTGGCGAGGCAGCTGCAGCGCCATCAGTACGAGCGCGTGCAACCCACTGCTGAGACCTTGTTGACCGCCAACACCTTTCTCGCCCTCACAGGCGTCAATATGACCGACAAGGCGATCATGGAGCGTCTCTTCCCCCTGCAGAGCACCTCTGCCGTGAATGACGCGCTGGCTTTCTCCACCTTGCAGTCCACAGCGTCACTTTTAGGACACGAAGGCAACGACTTCGTCGACTTATCATCCACCACCACGGCAACCTTTAACCAGCTCGCCACCTTGGCAAGCACCACAACAGCCTCTGAGGCGCCGCTGTCAATTGAGGAGCCCCTTTTTAATCCGAAAACGGGTGTCGCCAGCAGCGAGTACTTCATGGCAAGGAGGGAGAGCGGCACGAAGCTCGGAGGGAGCCCGCTAAGACGGATCCATGGAGCAGTGCACAACAGCACTGGCTCCCCACCGAGCGGGCGGGAGACGCAGCTCGGGCACGACCACGCTGCGGAGGTGTCTACAGTGGAGATGTACCTTAGCTGGCTGCGCGGGAAAGAGAATTCGGCGGAGGCGAACGGCAGGCGAGCATCACGGGACGCGGCAGAGTGTGAGGGAGGACAGGGGGCTGTGCCAGTGGCCTCTGCAGGGTTGGCGGCAACGCACACGTGTGTGTTCCGTGCCGCAGCTTCGGGAAAGGGCGACGGAGGTGAGCAAAGTTGCGCGGGTTCGTCCGATAGGAGCAGCAGCAGTATCACCCAAAGCAACAGTGTGGACAGCTGCGTGACCCAGCAGCAACAGCGGGACGGCGTTTTTCGCCTCTCCTCTATGATGCCGTGCGCTGATCTTTCCCCTTGCGTGGCGCGAGTGGAGCGGGAGCTGCATCAAGCGCGCGGCGCACTACAGTTTGCGCGGAAGCTGGGGACGCTTTATGCCACACAGGACATGAACACCTTGCTACCACTGCTGCCGACGTTGGTGAGAGAGGAGGAGAAGCAGCAGCAGCCATCGATAGGGAATCCACACTCCGCACGACTGGAGAGTGGCAGCGGTGTTTTTCGTGGCAGCTTCGACAGTTGGGCCGTATCAGGATCACCGAACGCGTTTATTGGCAGTGCGAGCCTCAGCATCCCTAGTGTCAGTCGTCCGCAACCGCTCCTGACGAGTCCACCCAGCGTGGCCAGCGCGGCGATGCTTCCAGGCGGGCTTCCTCCGCTCATCGTATCGCCTCTGCCACCAAGCGAGCGGCACTCTTCCAACCCCGTACTGCTGACCTCGCAGCGTGCGACAACTATCGCGTCCGCAGCCACCCTTTTTCCATCTATTCTTCCACCTAGCATGGACCGGAAGTCGCTCATAGCGCACCTGAACACCTGCGTTGCGGCGATGTCGTCCCAGGGTGACCAGTTCTTCATCAGCAGCGCGCGCGCGCTTGAGGTGGCCTTCTCGCTCTCTCTGGTGCTCCTCTCACACGTCATGGGCGAGGCGGTGCTGAAGGGAGAGCGTGCAGCGGTTGCTCCTGCCAAAGGAGGGGAGTCGTCACCGTCTCTCGTTGTGAAAAATCCCCCTTTCTCCATCTCTGGCACCGGCGCCGCTGGAATGTCTGCGGCATTAAAAGGCGCCGAGTCGCCCATGGCAACAGGAACGAAAGTCATTGCTGCAGCCGCGGAAGTGCCGAAGCCGCGCCCTCTCTCCGTCAACCTCACGCAGGTCTTCGGCTTTGGCGACGGCCACGTGCGGTACCAGCACCTCGCGATGTACGTTCGTGAGACGCTCATCAGTGTTGCCCTGAGTGCGCTTCAGCAGAAGGACGTGATCATCACACAGGAGCTGCTGCAGTACATCGCGCTCGACACCGCCATCTCGCATCACTTTTTGCAGGTACAAGAGCAGACACAGACGCCCCTCTC
The DNA here is from genome assembly GCA_030849845.1 of Crithidia brevicula. Taxonomy (NCBI): domain Eukaryota; phylum Euglenozoa; class Kinetoplastea; order Trypanosomatida; family Trypanosomatidae; genus Crithidia; species Crithidia brevicula. The sequence continues at coordinate 46,628 of JASAOD010001943.1, forward strand.
CAGCTCAATCGCTGTCAAGGTAACTGAGAGCTCGCAGCGGGTCGATAGCGCGGCGGCGGCGGCGGCGGTACCCCTCACAGGACCGACGACGACGCCGATCCGCAAGACGCGCAAAGGTGCCAAGCTGCCGGCGCGGTCGGTGGGCCGCAGGGTGGCGTCCCTGCAGAACAATTCAGCCAGCTTCGTAAATGTGTGGTTCAGCAGTTTTGCCCAACTAGCGGACACAACAAAGCACCTTCTCAAGGGGGATCACAACACACCGAGCTCGCTGAAGGATGCCGTGTGGCACTTGGCTGGTTTGGCACAGTATTTTCTTCTGACACGGGCCAGGGGGTACGACATGTACGCAGGGCGGAACCACCTCTCTCCGTCCTCGCAGCCTGCGTGTGCGGATGACTTGTCCACCCTACTCTCCATGCTGGCACATAACAGAGGCAGCACACTGCGAAGCAGCGCAGCGGCGAGTCTCACGGCGAGCCCCGCCCTGCAGCACTTCATCGTCTCTCAGCTTGTGGACCCGGCAGAAAAGGTGCTCGGCGTGTTGGTGTCGTTTATGGAGAGCGTGGCGGAGGCTCTTACCGCCGACATGGACAGTGGGGCCGCTATGCAACGTCAGCAGCGCGATGGGGTGATGTTTGTGGAGATGATGAGCGAGGATGACAACAACACAGCTGCTAGCCCCGCGGCGGACACCTCCGACTACCTCGGTAGCGCCTGCGACTCTCTGAGCCAGATGAGCAGTGAGGTTAACGGCGGCGGTTGTAGCGCGGCGAACCGCTCCGAGCCACAAGAGTCAACAGCGTGCTGGATGGAGCTGGCGGTGCACTACTTTCTCGAGATTGTGGATGTTCTGCTAGACGTGTCGCTGTATCTTCCAGAAAAGCCGCTGGTGATCTACCAGCTCACGGTTGGCGCGTCCCGTGTGCCGGCCTTCGCGCCAGACCACTTGGACATCATGAGGACCGTCGGGGTATCAGGATCTCACTCGCCGCCCCCGACCGCGGCTGACTACCTCTCCCACGGCGCGGCAACACTTGAGGGGAGCGCAGGGGTCTCTCCACTGGAGCGTTTCCAGGCTTTCCTGAGCCGCTACACCTCCCTCGTGCTGCAGTCTGCGGTCACGCGCTTCTCCGTTGAAGGAATCAGCATGCCGGCGCGGATGGCGGCGGCGGCAAGTGGCCCGCCATCCAACACACCCACCACGGCAGGCATTAGCGAGGAGGCTGTGCCGCGCACGTTCATGAACTCCCTCCTCGCCTCTGTTGCCGCCTCGCTGACACCGGTGGGGCTGGAGGACATAGCGCTATCCAGCGCACGGCCTGGAGCAGGACAGCATCAGCAGCAACAACCGCCGCTAACATCGAGGTCGAATGGAGTTCCGCAGAGTGCCAGAGCTGAGATCCCTTTTGCGTCCTCTAGGTCCCCTGGCACTGCGCGAAGCACGATGTGGTGGCCCAAGGCACGCTTTCAGCGCTACCCCCACCTCGTCCGCATCATCGAGCATGCGCAGCTGCTGTGCTTGTACCTGAATTCATCAAACGGAGAGGAGGCGGTGGTGGCGCGAGCGCCAATCCTTGCCTTCATGGAGCGTGCAGGACACGCCGCGGTGCGCGAGTCCCCGCCGTGTCTGCGCGTGAGCGCGGTGACGGCACTGCTAAACACATCGACCGGACCATGTGCGCAGCTGCTATCCGTGCCCTACGCCTGTCCGCCGCTCACCGTCGAGGCCAATAGCTACGCAGCAAATAGCGTGCCGAACACATCGCGCGACCGTCCCCTTTTTCACTCGCCGATGGAGCAGCCGCAGGGACGCTACGGCGCCGTCTCGGGTCGCGCGTCGCAGCGCCTTGTGCTGTCGGACCGTGTGTTGCGCGAGGTGTGCGGGGGGCTGTGGATACGTGTCGAGGTCCTGCAGCTGCTGCGCCTCGCGGCTGCCCCACTCGATACCGCAAACTTTGCCAGCTTCACCAAGATGGCCGCTGAGGTGGGGTCACGGGTGCGGGACAAGACGACGCAGACGCACTACAAGGCGGTGGCTGCCATCAAACCCAGCGCAGAGTCTGTGCTTCCAAAGGCGTACGCCTCTACGTACGTGCGGCTGCTCTTTCTGCGGTACGTACAGGCCTTTTACGCGGATATGCAAGCCCTCGGAGCTGCCGCGCACGCGACAGGGGTTAGCCCGTTGACTGTCCCTGGTGCATCATCCGCTTCGGCGACGCAGGAACATGCGAACGCGAACCGCACGGAGATGACGGGGCCAGCGAGTGCGAACCACCACCACAGCGGCAGTCTCCGCCCTTCCTGGGTCATCCACACCGACCCCAACAACGGTGAGTCGACGACGCGCTCTGCTGTTTCTCCCCGTGCCGTGGCTCCCCTTCGCAGTCCTTTACAGGACCTCAGCCGCCGCCTCTGGACGCAGTATTGCTATCAGCTGTTATGGGCGTTGCGAGAGGTGTGTTGGAATAGCAGCGAGGCACACGAGACGGCCAACAACCTCTCCATTGCCTCCGTGTATGGCCGGCTGCTGCAGATGATTGGCGGACGCCCAAATCATGAGGAGTACGAGGAAGAGTTCGAGGGTGACAGCGTGGAGGACAACGCGATCGGCGAGCCGGAGTTTGACCTGGGTGGGGCGAATCTGGCCACCATCATCACCTTTGACAGGTCCTTGGCACCCTACTGCAGCACGGACGGCGGAAAGCCTGAAGGCTTCGTCGACTTTGAGTCCGCATCCAGCGACTCGGAGGGGATGAAGGGAGCTGCGGCGCAACCACAGCGGAGGCCCGTCTTCTCGTCGACGCAAGGACCGCCGAAGGCTGCGACGTCGTCGCCACGACGTTCCCTGCCACCTTGCGTTGACACCACCGCGCAGGTCTCTGTGAACGTGAGCGAGCTCACCACCCTGCAGAGCCTCGAGCTGAAACACCACCTTAACCGAAGCTCACTGTATACCTGCTCTAGCTTGGACGACTCGCACACGCAACACGGCGCTACTTCGGCGACGATGGCAGAGGCAGCCGCTGCAGCGCCTGTGCTCCCGCAGCTGTCGCTGACGGGGTTGAAGCCTCCATTGTATTTTGCAAGCTCCGGTGACACGGCAGCCGCGCAAGAGGACGATTACTTTAAGGAGCAGTCCAAGCAGCGACAGAAGGCCGATCAGCTGGAGGAGCGGCAGCGCAACGTGGCAAGCGTGTCAGTGATGGAGGCCAGCTCGTACATCTCCGACGGTGACGCAGAGGAGGAGGAGGAAACGAGGTTTGCGGAGGAGTTGGAGGACTTTGAGCTGAGCTCCGGCTCGCCCATGTCGTCGCCACCAAACGGGAGCCGGACGGCAGAGCAAGAGCGCTCGCAGCAGGCCGTACAGCGCAGCGGCCCTCCTGCCTCTGCTGCGCTGACAATTCCAAAGCTGTCCCTTGGCGCGCTCGGACCACCGCTGTACTTCACCTCCGCCGGGGATACGGGTGTTTTTGCCGAGGTAACCGCCCCTGGTACACCTGCGCTCCCCTCCCCTGGTGGGGCAGCCGCGCCGGGTATGAACGTGATCCCCGCTCGCGGCGCGGATGCGGCGAGGATCGGAGGCGGCGCATCCCAGTCGGTGAGGCCCGCTGACGTGTCTGAGCGCCGACCTATGAAGAACGCGCCCGCAGATCCCGTGGGCGAAGGGGCAAGGGCCGATGCGCCACCCGCGCCAGCCCTTCCATCTGTTGCCACTAAAACCGTTGGCGGATTTACACTGCCGAGGCTGTCGTTTGGGGCATTGGGTCCCCCGATGTACTTCACATCAACGGGCGACACAGGTGGCTTTATTGAAGCCCAGAATGCCGCTCCGGCGACGGCGCCAGCACCACCCATGACGAAGACTGTTGGTGGACTGGCGTTGCCGAAGCTGTCCTTTGGGTCGCTTGGGCCGCCCATGTACTTTACCTCCACCGGCGACACCGGGGGCTTCGTGGAGGCGCATAACACTCAAACAACGCCTGCCTCTGGAAAGGTGACAACGACCTTCAACCGAAGCGAATCGCAGCTGTCGACAAACACAGCTCGTTTCCGCACTGGCGCGGCAGCGCACGGCGCCCCGCCAGCCGCATCGTCACCGGAAAGCGGCAACACGCCCGCCGCGGCCGCCAGCCGCTACCGCGACTTCAGCTCGTCGGACGATGCCGCGTCTGCATCTGTGGCCTCAAGCTTCGGCGCGCGTGCCGCAACCCACAAGGACGAGGATGATGGCGGCAGCAGCGACGACACCGACAGCCGCGGAGCTCCTGGCAGCCACTTCGATGGCGACTCCTCCCTCCTCTCCTCCGCCGGCGCGGACAGCGAGGCCCTCCCAGCGCTGCACAAACGCAAGAAGCCCAGGCGGCGCAGCCCCCGTCTCTCCGTCACGCCAGTTGTTGCTCCCGTGGTGACGATGGAGCTCATCTTGTCGCTGTGCTCCATTATCCTCCAGCGAGACAGCGGGATGATCCAGTACGGCTACACTGTGTCTTCCCTCACACAGAAGCGCGTGCTGCCCGGCGTGTCAGCCGCGCAGAGGCGTTGGCTCAACTCAGGCAACAACGTGGCCGGCTCGAACGGGTCGGGCGTCTTCTCCCCGAAGTCGGCGTCCTCCGGGGCCGGCATGGAGGCGAGTCAGGCCGATCGCTGGCGCTACACCCCGCAGCACAGTCCTTCATCGTTTCATGTGATTCAGGCGCTGCACAACTACCTGAAAGACCCCTGCAACACCTTCGTTGTAGACCTGCTTGAAGAGTGGATGCTGGACGAGTACGCTGAGATGGAGCGAGCGCGTATGGAGCACTTTGAGGCGGAGTACGGCCCAAACAAGCACGAGAGCCGCCCTCGCACGCTGTCGCTGTCCTCGACGTTGCGCAGCAACTTAAATTCGACAACGGCCGATGCCGAGAGTCCATACACGTCTGCCATGTCACTTGGCCGATTTGTGCTGTTGCGGCTTCTCCTTCCTCGCGCCATTACCCATCTCGTGATCCCAGTCAACGAGCGCCGCATCGGTGCCGGCGGCTACGGCTCTGTTACATCCGGCACCGTGCACGCCTTGAGCGGGGCGGCCGCTGCCCTGCCAGCCAACTGGGGACGACGTGGCTGCCGCTGGCGGCCGTCGCTTGACGCAAGGACTGGCGCCGGGACAGCTCGCAGCGCTTCGGGCTCACACGGGCTCGGCTTCAAGTCTCCGCTGACGACGGAGCGGGCCATGTGCGAGGCGTTGGACGGGCTGCGCACGCCGTGGCGCGTGGCCGCCTTCCACACCGCCCAGGCAGTCTGCCGGTGCGACGTCGCGATTAAGCACCTTTCTCTAAGCGCGCAGGGCAGTGAAAGTGGGAATTTGCCAGTGTGCCACGCCGAGGTGCTCGCCATGTACCGCGTGCGTGGTCATCCGTACATTGTCCCGCTGCTCTCCTTCGACAACACGAAGGAGGAGTATATTCTGGTCATGCCCAACTACGCTCTCGGCTCTTTTCGTGTCTGGCGGCAGAAGTACTACCAGCTCGGCTACGCAGTTCTTTCGTTGCCGTCGGAGGCGCACGAGCCGCGGAAGAGTGGGTCTGCGCAACTGCAGCGCCCGCTGGCGTCGCCCACGCTGAGCTCTTCCCTCTTCGCAACTTGCGCTCGCAGCCTCCTACAGGTACTCGAGGCCGTCGTCTTCATGCATGAGCACCACATCCGTCATGGCGACATCAAATGCGACAACGTGCTCATTGATAAGGCGAACAGCAACAGGGACGCCAAAGCCAACCCGCCCCACCTGCCGCTGTCGGTGCGCCTCTGCGACTTTGGCTCCTGCGACACCTGCGACGACGACGACATCCACAACTTGAAGAACGACATTATGGCGGGGAGGGCGCGCTTCATGGCGGGTCGCTGGGGCGTTGGTCGCGGTACGGAGGCGATCCAGCCGCCTGAAGTGATGTCGGCGACGCGGCGCTACACGCTGTTCCACCGAGTCATGACCACCACCACCACCACCACCTCGACAGCCTCAACCTCGTCGCCCTCCCCGGCGCCGCTGGAGCGGACGGACCGCGGCCCACACATCTCGAGCGTCCTCGCCCCGTCTGTTGACCGCCTCGGTCGCACCCGTGCCGCCGACAGCGTGGAGGGGGAGGAGCGAGCTCTGATGGAGCGCCTGCGGAGGGCTGAGCTGTCGGTGGATATCTGGGCATGCGGCTGCTTGCTGTACGAGATGCTTACAGGTCGCATGCTCTTTGGCGAGGCACGGCTGGGCCGGCTTTTGGTGCTGGCTGCCGCCGACGACAGCTCCGTGCAGGACCAATCCAGCTCTTGGAAGCCGACAGGAGCAGCTGAGGCGAAACCAATGTTCAAGATCGGCGCCACTGTTTCCGAGGAGACCGTGCAGGGGTTGCCTGCCGCGTCGCCATCGTCGTCGGCGCGTCAGGCTTTGGATGAGTGGGAGCGCCGCGACCTGGAGGACGCTGTGGGGAAACATGTGGTCGATTTTATGTCGTGCCTCCTGCACCTCGACCCTCTGCAGCGGCCAAGCGCCGCAGAAGCGCTCTATCACTGGAAAGAAATTATGATTAATATGGGTTTTGAGGTTTAGCGGAGAAACGGGATAGGAGCAGCAATAAAGAGTGGTGTGGGGGGTGGGGAACGGGTAAAGGGAACGTGACAGTGCAACAGGACGCTCTTCGGTGCGTGAGTCATGGCAAAGAAAACAAATTGTATACCGCTGTCTGTCCAGCTTTGCGACGTTGTGAAGGTGCAGCTGCACAGCGTTAATACGGGGACAGCTCTCCCATCAGCCTGACAGGATGGCGTCGCAGGCTTTTTTGTTCTTGTCGAAAAAAAAGAAAAAGAAAAGTCAACGAGACAGGAGACAACTACGTGAAGAGCTCTTTGATCACAGCTGCGTTTTCTTTTCGACACAAGCTCGGATAAAACAAACAAACAAAAAACAAGACAAAGCATCGCGACAGTATCCAAATACTGCTTTTTTTCGTTTATTTAAAACTGGAGCTCATTACGCTTTAAATTTAATTTGTAGATTCAGCACAGTTTTTGTATTCGTCGACCTCAAGTTGTAGATTGAATTGTGTGAGGCCGTTGTGGCTTGTCTCATCGACAGCAAGAATCCTTCGCCCAGCGTCAACTGCGAACCAATTACAACAAAAACATAGTTGAAGCAAACAGGACAATTTGTTTTGCTGAGGTGCTTATCTGTATATTGCCGCTGCCATCGCGAGGGAAGCAGTTGGAGCACGAGCGCGCTCTGTCTCTTTCTTTCTCGTTTTAAAATTGAACTGTGCTGCTTTTGTACCCCTCCTACTCTCTTTTGATTTCGCTCTCAAAGCTCTACCGTTGCGATTGACTTTACACGAAACGTGAGCAGCGTATAGATTTGAGATACATCTAAAAGCAAAGAAACAGGCCAAAACAAAAAAAAGATAGGCAATAATCAGCTCTCCTCTCGAAAAGATATTTGCAGAGATCTCGTCTGAGAGGCTTAACGTCGCATTTTAACAATCAAGTAGAACAATCCTGCAAAGAGTGTGCTTGTGCATCTCAGCGCTCCACATGTAATTTCCCCTTATTAGATACACACTAGATTAAACGGCCAAGGCTACATGTCCGCAATCATAATTAGCCACTCATCGAGGTTGCAATTAGCATTATAGGACGCCACCACAAGCAATTTGCCAACGTGCAAGAAGCTCCCTGGGCCAACTGGTTTGCACATTCACTCTCTACAACATACAATTCACCCAATCACTTTTCGTGCAGCTTCTACGTTGCTTTGCGACTGTTCTCTATATATTCGCCTTTTTTCTGCTTTATATCGCATATTTAACATACATACATTTACAATCATCTACATAAAGAATCTGCTCATTCTGTCGCATCGATTCTTTACAGGTACGTCAAATTAGTACGGAGGACGCGAGAAAGGCATATATTTTTTTCTGTGGCAAACAAGCCGATAGCGCACATTCGAAGACAGTGGAGTAGGTACGATGAGTTCTTTCCAAGACATCGACAGTATCTCCCAAGGGCGGACGACACCGCCACCCGCACCGCCCTCACACCCTGCAGATCCGTTTCTCAATCCGCGTCGCACCACCGGGATCGTGCCTACGCAGCCGTCTTTCAACCGCGGCGTGGAGACCATGCCCACCTCTGTTTCCAAAGATGAGGCCTGCCCTTCGCTTTGCGAAACTGCTACTCCACGTGGTACTTCGACACTTGCAGAGATGCGGCGCTCTGCGATCGGCAAGAAACCAGAGCTAGCCCTACTGAAAGAATGCGCCACTGCCGCGCCTCACGGCCTGACCGATACCCCGCAAAATGCAGCTAAACGCCGTCGATCTGACCCGTCGCTTGCAAATCCAAGCGGAACATCAGCGGAGCGCCGAGGTCCTGCTAGTAGCGGCCTACATGCGAAGAAAGTGCGCACGGCCACTTCGACGAGCCAGGTGGGTGATCAGGGTATCACCACGGCCACCACGATGAGGGGTAAAGGCGGTCCTGCTGAGTCTGACTTGATTCACTCCGACGAGGATGGCCGCCCCTTGGCTGGTCTTGTGGGCATCGACGACCCAAGGGAGAGCATTTTGCGCGAAGGCGCCGCTTCCGATGACGACGGCGAGGGCGATGCCGAAGAGAAGGCGCTGCTGGCGGCCGCTGGGGCGGTCTTGCCAGGTGCCCAAGGATCTTCCAGCGCTGCTACTCCGCACCCGTGGCTCGTCACGGATGCTTTTCACGTAAGTCTGTGGTTCGTGCTGCGATACGCCGGCAGCGCGCTGAGCGCTGCAGATTTGTGGGCGTGTCGCGCCTTACTCTCTCTCACCGCAACGCTGCAGTCCCATGGCGAGGCGGACAGCGTTGGCACAGAGCCGGAAAAAGCGGAATCGGCGGCGTTCGCCGCGGGAAGCGTGGGAGATGCGTCGGCGGATGCTATCGCGAGACCAGCCGTAGGAGCCACCACGTCCGTCCACTCGGAGGCGTGGACGTGGACAGGGACGGAGGAATCGGAGTTGCTTCTGCGCCTTGTACTGCGCAGGCCGCACGGCTTCACGGGTCGCCACCTTGAACTCCGTTACGGGGACTGGCTTCACGTGCAGCCCACGCTGACGGCGCTAGCGCAGCGGCTTTTTCTGTGGTGGGAACCGCGCTCTTCCCTGGCATCGTCGCCTGCTGGATTGCAGAGGCGTGCCGGTGGGAGAGATGAGCCAGGCAGCGCAGCGGGTGCGGAGGCGACAGGCGCTTCCTCTTGCAGCACCGACATGTCGACCGCGCTGATGCTGGAGCAGTACGACGGGGCACGTGTGGCACGCTTGGTGCTCTACGGCGCTGAACGTGCGGCTGGGGTAGGAAAAGAGACTGCCGAGGTCTCCGCTGCAACAGAGGAGCTCGTGCGTGTCATGCAAGCAGTCCGAGGCACCGAATTGCGCCTCTTCTTGACCGCGCTGCGCCACGCCAGCAAGGCACAGGCTGACGGTGGCGCGTCCTCATTGGCAACCCGCCAACCCCCAGAGAACGGTGAGGGGCTGGACGTCTCCGGCAACCAAGGTGGGGCAGAGGGCATCACCAAGGTGGTGAGGGAGCGAGCTGGCAACGGCAGTGCAAGCTCAGCGGAGATGCTGTACAAAAACATGCCAATCGGCGACAACAGCCTCTACGACGTGATACCTGGCCGGAAACGTGATATGATTGGCTACTTTGTGGAGCGGAGGTACTCCTTGTGGGCCCCGACAACCACCGGCGTGGTGCCTGATGTCCCGGTTAAAGCACCAACGCTGGCTGCGCGCGAGCAGTTACCCAGCCATGGCACTCGCTCAGACTCAAAAAGAAGTGCACCGCGACAACGCGGAGGTGCACGATTGAATCAGCAATCACCTGGGGAGCCCACCAATCGTTGGACTACTGCATCCACGAGCAAGGCGACTTCCCCGGTAAAGCGGTGCTTTCGCAACGTAGACGCGGAGGCACGTGTCGTGGCAAAGTGCTGGGATACGCATGTGGGTCCGGTGTACGCACCGCATGCTGGGCTGAAGGCGCACCTCGTGTGGATAACTGAGATCTTCCACGTGTTGACGTCAAACGGCGGTGCAGGGACCGTCGGTCAGCAAGGCTTGAAGCCTCTCGAAGCCACCATGACCGTCGCCGCTCCACCGACCTTGCTCATGGTGCGACCGCAGCTTCTCCTGCTGCTGCAATCGCTGCAATCTGCGCGGCAGCTGCGCCGTCAAGCGGCAGCAACGCCAGTCCACGATGTCGCGCAGGAAGACAACGGAGTGAACGTTCATGGGCTTGCAGGGGACACTCGAGAGAGGACGAGTGCAGCGTTTGTCCAGAGCGTGCCGCATGCTCTGCTACCGCGATGGTTTTCGACTCCTGCTTACCCACAAGCCGCCTCAGCGCCTCTGCCAGCATCGACGAAATTGTCCGCGGCGGGGGCTTTCTGCAGTTCCCGCAACTCTCAAAACCCTGCCGGCCCGACGAGCGCGGGTGAGGACGAGCTAGCCGAGGAGGAGGAGGAGGTGATCTGTTCAACCCGCTCGTTCCACACACTTGACCTGGAAGACGGCAGATGCTCCAGCGGCGATCGTTTACCAGGCATGCCGCCGCCGGTGCAGCTCTTTGGGACCACCACCACGATGCTGCAGGAGTATCGCGCAGCATTGTACGCCCACCGGGCACTTTACGAGGTGACAGACGGTGTCGCGTCGGCAGCACAGCGCTTCCGCGGGAGAAACGAGACCTTTGTGTCGCACATGTGCGTCACGGTGCTGAGTGCCGTCCGCGCCGGTGTGGCGGCGATCAAACGGCACCCGCTGAAGCACGCATCGCCTGCGCTGGCTTCCGACACGGCACGCTTCACGTCGCTACCGGCCTCTCTGTTCCCCCCGTCGTCCACTGCAGCATCTCCCTCATTGGACTCGATCATGTACAAAAGAGGCATTTACGTTGATCATCTTCTCATGTTTACGCCACTTTTCCGCTGGTTTGCCTGCTTGGAGTGCCTCTATCAGCTGCTACAGAGTGCACGTCGCTACGACGAGGCCAACGACTGCCTCCGCTTTCTTCTTTACGAGCCTGTGTACGTGCTGCACCACATGCCTGACCGCGTTGAAGACGGCTCCTCGCTACTTGCGGCTACCGAATCTGCTCGTGTCTCGAACAAGCTTTCTCCAGTCAGCTTTGAGTTTAGGTACAAGATGCACAAGCGGGGCGAGTGGCTGGTTCGACTTGCGCAGAACCTGACGCACCTCAAGCGCTATCCAGAGGCGCTGGCGTTACTTGAAGAAGCGCAAGCGGGTTACCACGAGATTGCTGGACAAGAAGGCGATCAGATGAGACCAGAGATCTTCTTTGGGGCTTCAGAAGATGCCACAGCGGCGGCGTTGTGCAGCGTGCTGTCCCACCTCTCATTCGATGAGGCAAAGCTGCCGGCCAAGGTTCAGCGCCGCGGCCGCCTGCTGCGCGTGCTCTGGCCCTCCACCGCGCCGAACGCAGGATCTGTTGCCGGTGATAGTGCAGGAGGCAGTGCTTCTCTTTCTCCTTCTCTGGCGCTGTATCATGCCGTGTGGGAATACATGCGTGAACGCTACTGCCGTCGCCACGACCGCCTGGCGTTGGAGAAGTCGCTCGCGATGCTGCATCGTCGTGTGCGGCAGTGGACCCCACTTGCAGCTCACCGCCAAATGGCGACGCATCAGCTGGTTGATGTGGCGGTGTGGCGGGTGAACGGTGTGCGAGACTCAATGGACTACATGCTGTGGCGCGAGCCAAGTGGCGTGCGCGGCAGCGGCCGCAGGAGACGTACTGAGGTTGCACGTTCGGGCCCTGTCCACGCAGCCTCCACCGGAGCGCGACGCCCCGCACTTCCAGTAGAACTTTTCGTAATGGGGCACTTTTTGAAAAAGTGGAACGCGCCAAAGACAGAGGACGGCGCGCAGGGTGGGCCACGGAAGCCATGGCAAGGCTGCCATGCGGGTAGCGCGGTTAATTCAGCGAGTGAGGCGGGTAGCCATGACGAGAGTGCGCCGCTGGGTACGGACACGTGGTACGGCGCTCATTGCGAGGGGCGATGGATTCGCTGTCTTGCCTACGCGCTTCTGTGGGATTGCTATTGGGCGTACCCTTCGATGTCAGAGGATCGGGCAGGTGCAGCTGACAACGGCACACCGTGCGACCCTCTCCAAAGCGCAGATCATGAGCTTCTATGGCTCTCCGCATTTCAAGATGGACCGCTCGATGTGACTACTCCCATCAACTTTCTGCTCCGCCGACGAGCAATGATTGAGAAGCGTATTGCCGAGCTGGAGCGCTGCTCTCGGGAGGAGCTCTTGAGCTGGGTTGCAGCGCATATTAAAGTCGACAGCGCCGAAGAGCAGCAGCAGCAACAGCACGCACCGCAATCGGTAAAGAAAGCAGCCAACCAATCTAGGCGTAGCTCCGTGGACAGCGCGTCTAATGTTGACGCTGTCGTGGTGGATGAGAGTGAAGCAAGCGTTGGTGCAGGCCGCGCCAACATGAGAGGCAATGGCACAGGCTCGGTGAGCGCATCCGAGTCCTTGTCAGCATTGCCTTTCACTTCTTTTGCCGGGCACGTCGTGGAGAGCGAAAGCGTCTCGATGAACATGGTGTCTGACGCACCTGCAGATGACGAGGAGAGCTCTTTGTTGTTTGCTCCCACCGCACCCTCACCGCCGCTGAGCCAGACTATCCCCTCACTTCCATTCGCCCAGGTGGGTGAGAGAGCATCGCAGAGGACAAATCCAGATGAGGCCGCGACTGCAGCCGCCTGTCCTCAGACGGACACTCGAGCCTCGCTCCAAACGGCGTCCCCTCCTCATCTCAACAGCGTCCCCGAGGCGTGGAAGGTCCCAGTCGGCTCTCTGCCGCTGCTGGAGATCCTCCGCGTCGTACCTCTCCTGCCGCTCTGGCGACTGCTGCGATGTCTGTATCTCAGCCCGCCGACCGAAGGCGTGTCTCTCCGCTTCTCTGGCTTTCCAGATCTGATCTTCTGGCGTCAAGGTCGTGGAGCGGAGAAGAGCCCTGAGAATGAGGCGTCACCTCCTTTTTGCCTAATGGAGGTGAAGAGCCCGAGCGATACGCTGAGCACGAAGCAGATTTCGGTGAATGACATGCTGCACCGATGTGGTTTCCAGGTGTGCGTGCTGCGTGTCGACGCGGTGTATGATACTGGCGAACCAGTCAGCAACAAAAAAATCCGGTGAGCAATCTGCTTCGCTCTATGCGCACTTAAGCCATTGTTTTTTATTCTCTTCTCTCTTTTACAATTTTGAGTGATCCTTGTCGTCCGTGTTTCACTTTTCTTGGAGGCGGCACGCGATTCTTCATCGATGTTAGGGAGCTCCGGTGCTTCAATAGTGTTACCCGGCAAAACATTAACAAGGCTTTTATGCCTTTGGACAACTGCGAACAGCTGGCGTCCAAGCGTGACATTGATTGCTGTCTGATTCTTTATTCCCACGTGTTCTTTTGAGGTTGCGCAGGGGTTCTGCGCAGTGCTACCTCATTTTTGTCTTTCAGCAAGGTGCTGTTTCGCTGCATTTCTCCCTTGCCTTTCTTTTTTCACCTTCCATTTTCCCCTCCGTTTTGTATGGTGTGTGATCTGTCTGAACGACAACTACTTGTGTTTTACCAATATATGCATTTCTTATGATAACAAGATGTGTGTCTGTGTCTGGAGCTTTATCAAAGAGCCCATAACTCTCTCGATTTAACGTCTAATTCACATCTCTTTTTTTTTTTTGCAGCAAGATACACGATCTCAGTTACATCATCTCATTTTTGCCTAATATGCCTCAACGCACTTGTCGTTTTAACTCCCATCTCTCCACTCCCTCCATCGCACCTCTGCCTTCCCACGCTTCGTTGCCGCTTCAAGGCTCTGTATCGACCGCCTCCTCCTTGCACCGCTGTTTGCCCACCCCGTCAAGCTTCATCGCGCAGCTGCCCGTTATCCGTCGCCTTTCCACGCACTGTAACGGGCTTTCCAAGCGCGCGTCCTCCTTGCCTGCTTGGTCGACATTTTCGAGCTCACGTGCTGCTGGTGCTACTGCGGTGGGCCGAATTGTTCACCTGCCATCACCGTCGCTGCTGCGCAGTTCTCGGTCATCGTCGCACACTGCTGGTGCCGGCGCGCTGCATTTCAGCCGCATGTCTGCCGCCACTCTGCATCCCGGCGTGCGCAAGGATGGCGCTGCCGTGAGCACGCCAGCCAATGGCGCTGGTAAGTCTCCGCAGCAGCCACACGTCGTCGTGCACGATCTGGGCGAGGAGGGCGACGCCCACGTTGGCGGCGGTGCCGCACCACGGGACGTAGCAGCCTCCGCAAGGCGTCTGCACCGCTCCTTCGCAGACGCCGTGGAGGTGGTGGAGAAGATGACCGCGCGTAAGCCGAACAAGTGCCCGGATGGCTTTCAGACGACGGTGCGCTACCTCGATCGCCTCGGCTTCGCGCCGATTCTGGAGCGCATCCGGTTCGTGCACGTTGCGGGCACAAAGGGAAAGGGTACGACGTCTGCCTACACAGCCGCCCTCCTGCAAGCCTACGGATTCAAGGTTGGCCTATTCACCTCACCCCACCTGACCGACATGCGTGAGCGCACCGTGGTGGACGGGCGGCTGCTGGACGAGACGACCTACGCGCAGTACTTTTTCGAGTTTCTCGACAAGTACGAGGCGCTGCAGTTCTCGAGCAGTCAGCTGGACCGCGACATCGCCGCGCCGTCGCGCGCGAACTTCTTCCGCTTCATGTTTCTCCTTTCACTTTACATTTTCGAGCAGGAGGGCGTGGAGGTGGCGGTGATGGAGGTGGGCATAGGCGGCCGCATCGACTCCACCAACACGGTGCCGGCTGAGGTGAGCGTCATCACGGCACTGGGCTTAGACCACATGGAGATTCTCGGGAACACCATCCAAGAGATCGCGAGTGAGAAGGCGGGGATCATGAAGCCGGGCGTTGTGTGCTTTGCCGCACCACAGATCGACCACCCAGAGACGCGACGGGTGTTGGAGAAGCGCGCCAGGGAGGTCGATGCCCCGCTTATCCTTCTCGATCAGAACGTGCTGCCGATTCGAAGCTGGCCGCGTCTCGCCATTGGGGGCGTGCACGCCGTGGAGGACAGCAAGCTCGCACTGATGGCAGCGCGGCGCATCGCGGGCATCCCGCTCATTCTTCCGCTGGACGAGGTGGAGAAGAGCGTCCTGCAGACGATGACGTTCGCGGGTCGCTCGCAGATTGTCCCCGTCGATGGAGGTGCAGACGCCACACTCTACCTTGACGGCGCGCACACGACGGAGAGCGTTGCGGGCGCCACGAAGTGGTTTCTCGAGGCAAGCGCGGCGACAACGAAGGACACTGCGCCGCGCCGCGTGCTTGTCTTTTACACCTCGCGCGACCCCAAGCGTATCATAAAGGCATTCATGCCGTATGTGGCGCAGTTCAGCAAGGTCGTGGTTGCGCAGATTGCGAACCCGCGCATGACCTCGCACTCCGCCGCCCCTGGCGATGTGGACGGCAAGATGAGTCAGGCAAGGGAGGAGATGGTGGCGTCGACGGAGTGCTGGCGCAACATGTACCGCGAGGTGCCCTGCCTCCCATGCGCTCGCCCCTTCGAGGCGTTGGAGGATATGCTGGACCTCGTGATCCCAGCCGCGAGCGAAGGCGAGGACGCGTCGAAGCCGGCGCAGGTCTTCGTGTGTGGGTCCTTCTACTTGGTGGGAGACATCGTGAAGCTCATTCGTGCCTACGAGGCGGGAGAACGCCGCCGTGACTGAGTGAGTGTATTTAAAAGCTCACACGGTTTTTTTTTAAGTTACGCTCGCTTGCAGTGGGCAATGCAGATGAGCCGCTAAAGCATGAAGCGCTTTCCCAGCTTCTTCCCCTCAAAACAAAGGACAAACAACGGAATTACAGCAAACAAACAAACAAACAAGATCAAATCGGTATCGTTGGATGCAGCTCGTGTGTGTGTGCGTGCTTGTTTGTGTGCTTGTCTACTTCCAGAGCAAAAAAAGGGGGAAAAGAAAGAGACCTTTCACCACATTCAAACTGAGAATAAAACATTCAGACCTCGTCCCTTTCTTTTTTTCTAAGTCTGTTTTGGCCCTGTTCTCGATTTTCCTAAAAGACAGTCTGCAAACACGGTTTTGTCTGCTTTATTCCTTATCTTCTATGAGTGTAGAAAAGAGCGGTGCAACACGAGGAGGGTAACATCTTTGTGTTCGATGCATTGAAGGGGAGCTGCAGATGCGGAGAATGAGGGAAGAGAAAGAGAGAGAGGTGCGATCGGCAGCGCGGGAGGGGACGCAAACTGCACATAAACACACACACACACACACACACACACACACACACACACACACACACACACACACATGCAATTATGATTCCGTGAGAAGAGCGTGCCTCTAGAAGGCATGCGCACGTGTTAAAGAAGTCCTTACGGTATATGCGTTCTCTTCTAATCTTTCATCTTTCAGCTATCTTAGCTACACACACACATTAATACATGCATACAGATTAAGTAAAATTGCTCGTATGCGACATGACCGCGCTGCTTAACTGAATTGATCAACAGCAACAACGACAAAAAAGAAAGCACGTAGTAAAAGATCCGGGGCTGCGTCATCGCTTGGGAGAAAGCGCATGCAGAAATCCAGCTCTTTTTTTCTGAGGTGCGTGTTTACAATTGTCTCAACGCCAAGCGCCTTGCCTGATGGAGTCGCGAAAGAATGGCTGATGATGTTCGTAGCCACTGCTGCCAGTAAGTGGGAAATCGCGATGCAATGCATTAGAGTATCTCCTCCGTGTTCTGCCGCACCTTTTAAATTTGTCCTCTCTTCGCTCCCCTTCAAGATCTCACATGCTCATTTATCCAAGGGCAAAAACAACAACAACAACAAAGAAAGTATATTGTACCCGCGACACAAATGTTTTCCATTGTGCCCACCTCTGCGGCGCCACCGACAGAGAGCACGCTCCCCGCCCTCTTGGCGTCGGCCAAAGCCACTGTAGGGGCTCTCGCGCCACACGTGAGCCATTGCAGGGCAGACGGAACCACCGTGACGTTCACCTTCCGCAAAGTCGCGTCCTGCCACCGCTTCTACTCAGCCCTCTTGCGAAGTGACGGCGCGCTCTTTCTGTTGACCACCTCGTCGCGTGGCCATGCTATTTCAACCGTCACCGATTGCGTGGCTAGCGTCTCCTTGCTGGAGAGCGGCGGCGAGGCTGTAACTGACGTCGCGGCAGGTGCGAGCCACATTGTTTACTGCACGGTGTCCGGTGCCGTCTACAGCTGCGGCTACGACAACACCTACGGCCAGCTAGGGGATGGCACGGTGTGGGCCTCTTCTTCATCTCCGCTGACCGGCCCGCCTGCGAGCAACACAGGGGACGCTGCTATTCCACCACTCAGTGCACCGCGGCGGATTTCCGGCTTTGGCGATACGAGCGCCTCCGCTGCTGCGCGGGATGAGTGGAGTACATCGGACACATCGTGCGCCCCTGCCAACGACGCTGCTGGCGCCACGCAGAAGGCCGGCGCCGAGCCTTCGTCGCCCATGCGGCACGTTCCTTCTCCCTGCAGCCGCCACATCCGCCAAGTCGCCTGCGGCGCCCATCACACGCTGCTGCTGACGCAGACGGGTCGTTGCGTGTACGCGTGCGGACGCGGAGACCGTGGAGAGCTCGGCAGCGCACGGACAGTGTTGGTCCAGCCCTCCTATCGCTCCATTCCACTACTGTTTGGGTTAGAGATGCGACAGGTCGCTGCTGCGGATGCTCACAGCTTTGTGCTGCTCGAGAACGGCCTTCTGTACGCCTTTGGTGACAACGTCTGCGGACAGCTCGGACTGGGCACCACGAAACAGGTCAGCCTGCCTACATCTGTACCTCTCAGTGGGCAGAACATCGGTGCGGAGGGTCTGCTGGCCCCTGCTGCGACCCCATCCGTGAGCTCCGCTGCGCGGTCGCTGCCGTTGGATGCGAAGGCCTACGCGTCCTTACGTGCGCCGTACGGATCGGCCGCGAGTTCTTACTACCCTCTCCGTGTGCCTCGACTGGCGGCCGATAAGGCACAAGCCGGCGGTGTGGCGACCTCCTCCGCTCTTTCCTCTCCCGCTGTAACCGCCAACGCTGCCGATGCCTGTGTGCGGTGGGTGCACTGCTGTGGATCGTGGACACTGCTAGAGACAGACCAGCCTGACGTCTGGCTCTCCTGCGGCACCGCACTCACCCGAGGCGTGGCCCCCACCGCACCGGCGTCGCGCATCGATGGGTGTGGGGTGCTGGGCCGCGCGCTCGCCGGTGCCTCGACCGCCGAGGCGCTTCGTTTTCTACCGGTGCAGTGGCCCTCGCTGCTGCGGGCTAGCCGTGGCAGCTGGGACGTCGAGGCCGCCCCTCCGGTGTGGGCGCGGGAGGAGGCCGCCCTGAACGTCTCCTCTCGCAGCCTGGGCCCGCAGCACCCCCACACTCGCGAAGAAGAGGAGGCGGGCAGCTCGCACACCCGCTGCACCGTCGCCACCACCGCTGTGGGTGACGGAGGGGCAGCGTACAACAGTGCTTCGTCAGACCAGCAGCGTCACCGCCTTGGCAGCGACACGGAAGTCAGCCTGTGCCACACCAAAAATCCCATGAAGGGGGACGAGGTTCTGGAGGGCGGCGTTCGTGTGTGCCCCTATGCCACCACGTTGCTGGTGCTGCTCGGGGATGAAGAGGGATGGGCAGGTCCGGCAGGGGATCACACGCGCGATGCCAGCGCAGAGCTCTTTACATCGAGGCTGCTCGTGCAAAGCGGAGCGTCGTCCGCGATGGCGATCGAGGTGCCGATCAAAGGCTCCTTGTCGTGGCAGCGTATTAGTGGAGTGTCGGTAGACAGAGAAGTGGCTGTGGACGGACCACATGCCGATCACCGAGCACCAAGTGGTGCGTCCGTGCTGAAGGTGCGATCCTGCCACCAACAGTTTATTCCGTTGCCAGCCTATGCTCTTTTTCTCTAAGATAATTTTTTTCCTCTGTTCTTTTCGATTTTCCACGATGTAACTTTCAGTACTCTGTGCTCTCCGGCTTTTTTTTTCCCCAGCTCGCAGCACGTGCGCGACGAGCCGCGGAGACGTAGGTGGTGTTGCTCCGCTTGTAAAGAAAAACGAGACGAGGGCATCTTTAGACTTATCGACCTCGGTGCAAGGCTTTTCTTTTCCCACTGTATGATTTCTCTGATGTGAAACAACTTTTGTCTCCACAAGGCTTTTTATGAACAAAGCAGATTGCTGACAACGCGCACTCAACAAATGTAGACAACAGCAACAATAAAAGGGAAAAAGAGTGTGCTTGAAATAAGCACTCCATGGAGGCACGGGCCTGTCTTTTCGATGGTGGCTTTCTAGCTGCTTTCATTAAAGCATAAGGAGTGTGAAAAAAAAGAGCGAAGGAGCGGAGCAGCGGAAGTTCAAACAGTAAGCCACCGACCATACTTGAATTGCTTTTCACTTTGGAAGCGAACTAGCAAACAAAAGATGAACAGCGGCAAATTAACAACATCAACGACTCCTCTGCTGTATTCTAACCAAGCCGAGTTGCTGAGCTTCCGCTCACACGTTGCTGTCCACCCAGTTATTCTTTTTCTCTCTCATACTTAACCACACATATCTCTTGTTTCTTATTATGTTGTATTCCTCCTCCTCTTTTTGCATTTCCATCCTCACCCCTCTATGGCGAACTCACGTGGGGCCGGTGCGTTCTACCTTCCCAAAAACACCTCAACAACGATCATACCTCACACCATACCTTTCACTTTTTTTCAAAATAAACACACTATACATCGTAGCTGCAACGTGTTTGTCATTGCTGCCCTGTAGCGCCATCGTGACTCGCTCACTGTTTCTTCCCCTCCGTCTCCCTGCCCACCGCTGCATCGAGACGCCGATATAAAACGAAGCAAAGCACAAGCAAACGTGAATTCTCCCTAAAAAAAAAAGAAAGAGAAACGGTACGTGACAAGGATAACATACTGGTTTGAAAAGCTTGTAAATAAGTGGGCACTTCTCATAACATAAACATAAAAATAAAGGGAAGAGTGAGGAGCAGGCCTGCATCTAAACGTTTCAAAGCACAGAGCGCAACTTAAAAAAAAAAATCTAAAGAAAAGCAACGCATTCTCTCCTGTCGTTTTCTTCTTCTGAAGAGAGCACCTCTCGCAATGGCACGTTTTTTCCGCTCCGCGGTAGCTGCGGTTGCGCTCGTGGCTCTCGTGGTCCTCTCCTGCGCTTACGCGCAGTCGGAGTCCTCGTCTTCCACTTCAACCAGTGAGCAGGTGGACCTGGAGGTGGTGATGGTACAGGTGCTGCACCGTCACGGTGCCCGCGCAGGCACGCCGCGCTACAACACCTCGCTGATTTGCACCGAGGCTCCGTGCGGGTATCTGACCTGGGCGGGTATCGATATGCTGTTGAACGTCGGCGCGTTCCTGCGTTCCCGCTACAACGAGGACTCCACCGTGGTGAACACGCCGCTGTTCCCGTCGCCGAACTACGACCTGGACGTGTCCTACAGCCGCTCCACCGATGTCCTGCGCACCCTGCAGAGCGGCGAGGCGTTTCTGCGTGGATTCTTCCCCAACACCACCAGCCTGTACGCGGCCATCCACACCGTGGAGGATGCCACAGATATGCTGCTCAACACCGGCGCGCAGCCGTGGCTGAAGTTTTTCTACTCGAACAACAAGCCGCTGCTGCGTGAGGTGTGCAATCCCCTGACCGACGAGCTCTACCCCGACTGGTCAGAGATCACGGCGATGGGCAAGGAGATCTTCCTGGAGGGATTCTGCAATGACTACACGACGCGCTCCGACTGTGTGCGGACTCTCTTTGACGTTGCCGCTGCCAAGTGGGCAGTTGGTGAGCTGGACCAGTTTCCGTTACTGAAGGCGAACTACGAGAAGATTCAGAACATCACGCGCGTCCTTTTCGCCTACGAGTATCACTACAACCACAGTGACGCTCTCATGTTCAAGCAGGGCGGACGCGGCCAGCCGTTCCTGAAGCAGCTCGTAGCCAATATGGACAGCAAGATTGCGGGGACAAACACATACAAGCTCATGCACTACAGCGCGCACGACACCACGCTGGCGCCGGTTTGGGGCACCCTCGGCGATGAATCGGAGACCGCCATGCTGCCGCTCTTCGCGCAGGCCATGGTGACGGAGCTTCTCCAGTCCAAGTCGACCGGTATGATGCATGTGCGCGTGCTGCGTGGCGCGCCAGGGCAGTCTCCCGATACCAAGTTTACCTTTGGCTGGGACGCGACGTGGCAGCTGCAGTGCATGAACGCGTGGGGCATTGCCTACAAGGCGGCCGACAACGTCTGCCCCTACGCCGACTTCAAGCGCTTCATTCGCTGGTCGGAGCCCGGGGACGCCCGTGGCTACTGCTACATGGACCCCCCGTTTGTCGCCATTGCCAACTGCCCCGCAGCGAACACCGTGTACGGCACACCGGCCACCACGGCCGTGTCCAGCACCTGTCAATTCTACCGCGCTGCCTGCCCGTCCTTCGCCTGCACCCCGGGCTACACCCTCAACCCCGTGTCCTACCAGTGCGTCTGCTCCTCCGGCGCCTGCCTGGGCAGCACCGCGGCCACGTCGACCTCCTTCTTCGCCACCGCCGCTGCGCTGACCACCGAGGAAGAAATTGCGATGGGCGAAGCGTCGCTCACCCACAGCAGCGGCCTCAGCGCAGGCGCCGTAGCAGGTGTCTCGCTGGCCACCTTCTGCGTTGGCGCTATCATCGCTGTGGCCGTCACGGCGACGCTGTGTATCTGCACCAAGCGCCGCCGCGAGGCCGTGGCAATGAAGCACGACTTTGCGCAGCTCAGCGAGTGACCTGTTGGGAAAGCCCGCGCGCGTGTGGCGGCGGAAGCCATTCTTTCTTTTTTTCTGCACCGGTCATGGCCAAGTAAATCTGCGTTCCCGCACAAGACCACGCTTCAAAGTTACATAGACCTTGTTGGCGCTGTTGTGTTTTCTACTTTTTTCAATTCTTTTCTTAACTCTGAAAGCGATATTTGTATAAGTATTCTCTTCAAGTCGGTTCATTGTAGGCTATTGTATGAAAAAAGGGAAGATATTAATGAACTTTCACTGATTTGACCACATAATTGTTTTCTGCGAAAAGCAGCTCTCGTTTTGTTTTCCTTCTCTTCCAATTTCCTTTTCGTCTCCTCTTCGCAAGGCAATTTGTGCGGCCGATCCCGAGTCTTCGCTCCTCATGCTCGATCATTTTGTGTTGTCAAGACAAACTTGTTGAGGGAAGAGAGGAGACTTAAGGACGAAAAAGCAAAAAAAAAGTCACGGTATCCGTTGAAAATTTGTCGTGTGTCCTTTTTTTTGTTTCTTCTCTAATTCCGGCAATAACCGATATATATACTTATATAGCTTATAGTGAATTGCGTTCCTTTTGCTTTGTCCAGTGCTCCACAACTACTTTGGTTCTGGATGAATCTTGAAAATATAAGAATTCAAAAAAGTAGCGTTGCGCTGGGAGCATATTTTGTTCTTTTTTGATATGATCCATATATCAGAGCTTTTCCGATTTTTTTTTTCTGACACGCTTATTTCATTGTTTTTAAATGCACAACGTTTTTCAAACTTGCTTTTGAAGACGCTGCCGCATTGGCTATTCTTTTTTTTTTTGCGGGATAGCGACCAGGCGAGCAGCGAGAAGGTGTGACAGCGAGGAAGAGTGTGAGGAAGGAGAACCATTGAGAGAGAGGGACTCATTGAGGCTCTTCTTTCTCTCTCTCTCGTGCCGCTCGCTGGCAAACCCACAACACTGCTATCGTGAGAAAGGAGCGATACTGATCAAGCAAATCGACAGCACAGGACGACGCGCGCGACGAGCTTTCGCATTCCCCTTAATTATTTATTTGGACTGCAGTTGTCGATTCTCGTTCGCAAGGAGTGGCAGTCTCATCCGGTAAATGAACATAGGGAAAGCGATGATGGCAAGGAGAGGATACGAAGGAGAACAACAAGCCTGGGTTGCGCAGTTGTTCTTTTCTTTTGTTTGTTCTCTTCCAATTGTAGATTTCTCTACAGGCGTTGTAGATGAGATGTGACACAAAGTGCTTACACTGTTTGAACCGATGCGCGAGTATCTCTCATAACACGAAACACACTGGTCTTTATATCATTTTTTTTTTTTTTGGCAGTCAATATCGTTGATTCACTTATCTCGACTGTTTAAACTGGACGTACATTATAAATATATATATGTGTGTTTATTTTATTTTTCTGCACTCCTCTCCTTTGTTTTCCCTTTTTTATTCTCCTGTTGACCTTTGTTTTCTTTTTTTTTTTGCTCCGTTTTTTGTTTTCCATTTGAGGCGTAGCATTTTTATCGAGAAGAAGTACAAGGCTGTTCGCATCAACACGTTAGCCCTGGTGCACGTTGAAGGAAAAGAAACGTACCGCGAGGACAGGAGCTATTTCACTCTCTCTCTCTTCTCTTTCTCAAGTTGCCTCATCGCTCCGTGTTGACTAAACTTCTTATTCTACGTACTTAACGATTCTCGCATTTTCCCCAGCACCATTATGATCAAGTTGTAAAGAAAGCACATAAAAGTGCGTCTCTCTTACTTCACGCACTGTACGCTACGATGCGTATATGGGAAGTACGCATATGAAAACGCTGGCAAATGTGTTTGGCGGAATCACTGGTATGGGGTCTTTGGGCAATTTCTCACACGCATCCACTGAACTCAGCACCTCGGAACATTTTTTTTTTTTTTCCGTTTCGTAATGAACACTCCTTGCGCACGAATGTGTGCACGAGTGACAGTAATCGCTAACTCTGTTGATCGATAAAAAAACACACACACACACAATGTCTTGAAGCATCCAAATTCTCTATCGCCAATAAAGCTAAGGGATTTTTTAATTCTTTTTTAAGAGACCCTTTGTTAAAGCAACATCCGAACCCCCCGGAAAAAAAACAAAACGTGAAATTTGAAGATTAGGGGAAGAACAGCTTTGGGCGGAAATTTGTTGAAGTGTCTCTCTTTCACCGCCGCGTTTGCGTATATTGGCCCAACGTCGGCCGATCCCTCGGCGATTTGAGCTGTGGGCATCGCCGTCACTGGAGAGGCAAGCGAAGCGTGGTTTTTTTTTTTTTTTTTTTTAAGATGACGAGAAACGAGCAATTTCGTTAGGGAAAAGACATTTTTTTGAATAGCCATGTCGCTTTCCTTTCTTTAGCAAGGTTGCAAACGATAAATAAATAAATATAGATGTATGAATGAAATGCCTTTCACTTCTACTTTCTGCCTCTATCGTCTACTATACATTCCATTGGTGAAAGATGCGCCTCACCGTGTTCATTTCCCTTCCCTATTACCCAATTTTGTCGAACGCGGCGTCTACAGCGCGCATTACTTTACATCTGTGTCACAATTCTACACACACACACACACACACACACACACACACACACACACAAAGAAAAAGAAAACAACGAGGACGAAACATTTAGTCAACGACAAGTAGGGACCTTATTGAGTAGTATCAACCTGTATAAATTGATATCTGCCCAGCAAATACCTTCATAACTTTTCCCTCTAGACCTTCTTTTTCCCCTTTTAATTGCTTTGTAACATTTTTGTTTTGTTTTTTTTATTTAACGCACTCATGCCGCGGCTGAATGTGTGTGTTTACGGCCTCCGTGAGCAGCATCTGGAGACGTTCTTTGCCGAGGAAACCGCGCGACGCTCGCAGCCGCTTGTGGCTGCCTCGGCCGCGGAGTTGCGCTTCGGCCTCGTCGCCGGTGCGAAGGCGCTTGGTGCGTGGGGGCGAGGCTGGCCGGTGACACTGGAGCGTTGCTCGTGCCAGCAGGAGCCGTGTGTGCACTGCTCCCCCGCCCTCCCCGCAGAGGCCCCGCAGCTGTGCCAGAGCATCGACGACTTCCTGGCCATCGAGCACTACGTCGCACAGGTCGAGCTGTCTGCAGAGGAGCTGGCAGAGTTTCAGACAAACTCCCCATCTGTGTCATCTGACAAGGCGCACGGCAGTCTTGAGATTCCGTGCCGTCTCGTGATACTGGAGAGCGCCTTCTTTCGCGTCGCGCTCACGGCGGAGTCGGGCATCAACGCGACCCCCGGCACGGTCATCGCGGGTGTGGACCAGCAGCACTCCATGCCATCGGCTCTTCACGTGGTGGCCGCAGCGGAGAGTGGCGAGGCAGAGTCGAGTGCCACGCGTGCGCAGTGGTGCGGTGTGTTGGACGTGCGTCCTGCTGCAGCCTTCTACGCTGTGGACACGGGCGACGGCTCCTCTGCCGACAACTTCCAGTCCAAGGCGCAGCTCGACGAGAACGACACCCAGGTGTGCTTCACCTCTACCAGTGAGCAATTCGTCTTCCTGCACAACCTCCCTGCCCTGCCGCCACGGCTGCACGCGTACCCGCTGGAGTGCACGTCGGCGTCCGTCCCACCCGTCTCACCATTCGTGCTATCTGAGGCGGTGTACGGCGGTCCCGGTGCCGCCGAGGACGCCCCGCCCTCGTGTGGCTGCCGCAGTGAGAGCTGCGAGGGCGCCACGGCTGGCGAGCCAGGTCCGCTGCTTTCCCTCACCTTCTATGCAAATGACCCGCGGCTGCCGTACGACCAGGCGGCGTGGGAGGCTGACCTGGCCGAGGACGTGCGCGAGGTGGTGCGTCATCGCAAGCGCGAGTGCAAGGAGCCCGTGCCGATCACGACGGTCTTCTACGTGACGGGCGTGCGGCCCATTCCGGTGGAGGGCAGCTGCTGGTGTCCGTCAAGTCTGCCCATGCCCGCCCCGCTGGAGCAGCAGCTGCGCGAGGTCCGGAAGAAGCGCAGCGCCAATGGACCGTCGACGAACAGCGCAAACGCGAGCGTTTCCAGCGTCCCCGTCTCCCCTGCGTCGCGCGTTTCTTCAGAGGCGGCGTTCAGCTCACCCGGCGTGACGCATCACCACTCACACCGCGAGAGCCCTCGTAGGACGCCGCGCCGCGCGCCATCCGCCCCGGCTGGTTTTCTGGAGAAGGGCTGGTGTGTGCGGCCTCTGCGATCGGTCAAGCCGGTGCTGCCGGATATGAACAACATGGACGATCACGGTCACCCCCCGCTGGACTCGAACCGCACGCAGGAGGTGTGGACGTGTCTGTTGAATCTGCGCGAGATGGAGGAGTTCGGGATTGAGGTGACCATCAAGGTGCCCTACACCGTGGAGGGGACGCTGCTACACCTGAAGGGGACGACGGTCATCTTTTCGGGCATGCTGCACTCCAGCACAAGCGGCACGGTGCTGCTGCCGGTGTATTGCCCTGCCCCGGAGGGCTACGCCGACACGGAGTTGGCCTCCTTGTGGGTAAAGCTGTACGTGCAGTATCTGCTCGTCTTCCCGCTGGGTGAGTGCACTTCACGCGGCCCACTGGAGGTGGTCCGCTCTCGCGAGTCCTACGCCCGCCTGACGGTGCCGACGTTGATTGGGCATCGTGGGCTGGGCAAGACGTACACGCGCTCTCCGGCCACGGGCGGCGCGGCGCCGCTCACCCTGAAGTGCAGCGAGAACACGGTGTCGGCGTTTCAGGCGGCGCACGCGCGCGGGTGTGCGATGATTGAGTTCGATGTGATGTTGTCTGCCGACCGCGTGCCTGTGGTGATCCACGACCCCGTCATCGAGCTGCTGGCGTTGAAGCGTGGCGACGCGTGCACCCCGCGCGGAGAGGTCGAGCACGCGCCGGTGCGGGCGGAGGTGCACAAGCTGAGCGTGTCACAGCTACGCGATCTCCATGCACAGTGTTGCAAGACCCTCGGCCGCGTCTTCCCGCTGAAGGACATGCTCGCCCATCACTGGGAGGCTCTGATCTGGTGGGCAGCGACGCAGAAGGCGAGGCTGACGGGCGCGCCGTCTCCGCAGCGGCAGGACGCCGTCATTGCCAGTGCGCTGATGCGCGCGGAGGACTTTCCAGATGGCGTGCCGTGCCTTCGCGATGTGCTTCGGCACACCCCTCCTTCGCTTCGCTTCAACCTGGAGGTGAAGTACCCGTTCCAGCCCCGGTGGGACTCGAACCTGTTCTTGCAGAGCGACGCCTTTGAGGTGAACGGGTTCGTCGACGCCGTCCTCCGCCTCGTGTTCGAGTTCGCCGACAGCGGGCGTGAGATAACGTTTAGCAGCTTTGACCCCAGCATCTGCCTCGCCCTCTCCCTCAAGCAGAGTCGCTACGACGTCTTCTTCCTCAGCGACACAAAGGAGATGCGTGACCTGAAAGACTACCGCTCGTTTTACATCGAGGGTGCCATGCAGTTTGCCAAGGCCCAGCACCTCGCCGGCATCTCGATGAACGCCGGCACACTCCTGTCCGCAGCGGACGAGGCAGCGTTGGCGCACATATCCGAGGCACCTCTTTATGGCACGGCCGAGCGTGGTCCGGTGCCAGAGGATTTCTTCAGTGCCGAAGCAAACCCGTCGTACGACGCGGCGAGTGTGCCGTCTTTCTTCGGCTCTTACGGTCGCGCAATGATTGCGGAGATGCACCGGCGGCAGCTGAAGGTGTGGACGTGGGGCAGCGCGAACAGTCACCTGTACTTCGCGTATGCGCAGGCGGCGAAGATGCGCGTGGATGGCGTCATTGGAGACCGCATGCCTGTCTTCCCCCCTACATCATAATTACATGCGGTATTTCTCGAGCCACTTCAGCAACGACGGCCACTCGAAAAGAAGCTACATGCTTTAACCACCACGCAAGCTAACTTTCAGCGCTTGAAGTGTAGTTATCTTTTTTTGTTTTCCATATATATGCACATTCGAGCAAGGGCACCCGCTAACTGTAGAGCGCGATGTATCGTTGGGACGCCTTTTGTCGGAGAGCAGGACAGATGCCAATCAGAAGGGAAACGAAGCGCAGACTCTTTTATTTTTATTTTCTCTTGCTTCACGTACTCACGTTTGATTTTGCTTTATTCTCTTTTTTTTTTTCAACAAGCGCAAGCTCCTTCTTATTTTCATCCTCGTTTTTACCCTTTCTCTATTTAAACAACAACAAATAACAACACACAAGCACTGTTGTTATGGCAAGCATCGTGAACAGCAAAAAAAAAAAAAGACAAACACGATGACCTGAAGAGAATGAAAGAAAGCAACAGCAATAGCATCCTTTTCCTCCTTTCAGGTGGACTATATCTTCCATCCGTGAAACCTCCCCATCATTTACCTTTTAACCAGCAAAACTGATATATAAAATATAATTTGTGTCGTAAATAACGCGCAGCTCTGTGTCTCAGCACTTTTGCTCACCACCTCCTCACGTCTCACCTAGCGCGCCCGTCGCCATGGTTTCTGCGTTTTCTAAACCAGATGCAGCAAGCGCAGCTCATATAGTGAGCATCATGGACAGCAAAAAAAAAAAAAAACCCGCAACTGTTAATTGTTAAAGCAATTTGCGTAAGAGCCCTTTTTTTTGTCCTTCCGATGGTCTGCCACTCTGTCTTGACATCACTTGCTCTTC
Organism: Crithidia brevicula; assembly: GCA_030849845.1. NCBI lineage: Eukaryota > Euglenozoa > Kinetoplastea > Trypanosomatida > Trypanosomatidae > Crithidia > Crithidia brevicula. The sequence continues at coordinate 75,158 of JASAOD010001943.1, forward strand.
CACCCTTCCTCTTTTTTTTCTTTCTGTGGACTACTTCCGCCCTATGCTTTCTTGATGTTCTTTGATGTTTTCCCCTTCGTACCACGCTGTGCTGTATTGTGGTAGCTATCGGTGCATGCATGCCTGACTGTGCTTCACCAACTTCTTCTCTTTCCTAGCAGTCCAACACGGAAACAGCGATCTTTTTCTTTTTTTTTTCAATACAACTGCCCTAGTCGGGCGGCTCCAAGTCGTATACGCTAATATGGGTCGTGGAGTCTTCCTTGCGCTGGCGTGCTGCGCACTGCTGGCGGTGGTGAGCAGCGGTGTCCTTGCTGCCCCGGCCTACAAGGTGGAGTTGGTGCAGGTGGTGCATCGCCACGGCGCACGCTCTGCCATTGTCTCGCACAACGAGACCAAAATCTGCGGCACGGACTTTCCGTGCGGCTACCTCAACTACGAGGGCCAGCAAATGCTGCTGAACTTCGGAAAGTTCCTGCGTCACCGTTACACGGAAGATGCGTCGGTGGTGTCGGAGCCGTTCTTCCCGTACGAGTCGTACAATCTCTCCATCTCATACACCCGCTCAACGGATGTGCTGCGCACCCTGCAGAGCGCGGACGGCCTGCTGCGTGGCTTGTTTCCCAACACGTCTGCTTACTTCCCGGCGGTGCACACCGTCGACAACCTTGAGGATGCGATGCTGCACAGCTCCCTCGTCCCCATCATCCGCGCTCGGTACAACTACGCCCCGCAGGAGGTACGCGACGTGTGCGATCCCGTGCTGGACAAGCGCCTGTCTTTTGGGACGCTGCAGGCGATCGCGGCGGAGGTGCACTCCGCGGGCTTCTGCGCCAACTACACGGAGCGCTCGCAGTGCGCGGAGAAGCTATGCGACATTGCGCACGCGTACCAGTCCACTGGTCAGATCGACTCGACGCCGCTGCTGCGCGAGCACCTCAACGACGTCTGCGCTGTCACGGCGACGAGCTCGTACTTCTATTTCAGCTACAACCAGAGCAACCCGGATCACCAGAAGCAAGGCGCGCCGTACTACCACTTGACGAAGAGGCTGGTGGACAACATGCGACTGCACCGCAGCCCCGCCACGGCCCCGCCGTTCAAGCTGTACGAGTACAGCGCACACGACACCACAATCTCGCCGCTGGCCGCCTCTCTCGGGGACAACTCGCTGGAGGCGATGATGCCGCCGTTTGGGACGGCGTTCATTGTGGAGCTGCTGTCCGCTGCCGGCACCTCGGCGTCCGCGTCACCGTCATGGTACGTTCGGGTGCTGCGCGGCCACCCTGGCGTGACGCCCTCGACCAACTTCACCTTTGCCATCAGCCAATTTTCCCTGCGCTGCACGAACGCGCAAAATCATACTTACGTTGCGGAGGACAACATCTGCCCGCTGGCCGACTTCGAGCGCTTCGTGGCGTCCACCGCCCCGACGAGCGAGATGGGGACGTGCTACTTGGATCCCATTCTGGGTGGGCGGATGGACTGCCCAATGGACGCGGAGGGCGACAACCGCAGCCTCTCCGAGGACTGCCTCATCTACCGTAAGCAGTGCAGCAAGTACGCCTGTGGCACCGGCTACTACCTGGACGCCGTGGACTACGCGTGCCGCCGCATCAAGGCTGGCGAGGACACTGTCGCGACCGTTGGCATGTCAAGTGGGGGCATTGCGGGGCTCTCGATCGCTCTCTTTATCGCTGGCGCCGTTGCGGGTGTTGGTGGCATGACGGTCTACAAGCGATACGTGAAGTCGAAGAGCTATGAGCAGACGCAGGCGTTCATTGAGTAGTGGGAACTCAAAAAACAAAAAGGAAAGAGAGTTAGAGAGAGCGTCCACAGCGTCCCTGACGCGTGTAGAAATGCCTGCGCTTTTTTCTACTTTTCTTCTTCTGTTCTTTAGTGGACAACTTGCTTTTTTCCTTTCTTCGCCATCTGTTAAGCGGCAACGCATACGCACACGCACGCACACACACAAACAAGCACACGAAAACTGTAGCTTGACTAGATATGTTCTCTCAGTGTGTCACGTATGTTTGTACACTTTATTTGTTTGCCCTTCGACCTCCCCGTGCTGTATTTTTTTTTCTTCTTTCTATTACCCGTTTTATCGCCGAGAAAAAGGAAAGAAATAATAAAGGCCTGCAGGTATTTGTGCCCATTGAAATGCAAAGAAATGTAGTTTTGCCCTGCTCTGGAGGATATACACTCGCAGGTGGCCAGGCGGAGGCAAGAAGACTGCGCGCTTTCTCCCACTCTGCGCGTGCGAGCGGCGGCGAAATCCAACAGGATAGCTCAGACCACCGACCAGCACTTTTTCCAAAAAAGAAAAAAAGGAAACACATCAGCGTGTCTTTGCTTCCTTAATGTGTACTATGACGTCTTCAGCGAATCCGTGCGTTACTCTCTGCACTCTTCCCTTCTCAGCTGCTTCTTTCTCTCCCAAACCTCTTCGTTGCGCACATCGATATGAGGAAACAATCGAAAGCAAAAAAAAAGTGTGGTGTCTTCCCTACCCGTGGTAGGATCAAATATTCCCTTTATTAGGAGTACTGGAGTTTTAGTTGAGCACTAAGTGAACAATCACCTGAGGTTCTTGCGTTCACATCTCCCTGCGCAAGGCTTACAAAGAGCAGCGTTTTCCCGATGACTTCCCGGACAAACTTGCTCTTGCGTCTGTCAAATTTAACGCGCCTTAATCTTGCATTGGAAACGGCAGTTTTTTTTTTCTCGCCGAGTGGCTGTGTCGGGTCCGAGCGGAGAGGGTGGTGGGTGGTTCAACTCTGTGCCTGCTCCTTTGTTCTATGTGGCCCGCCGGCGCGCGAAGGGCAAAAAAGGGTCCAGCCGGGAATTGAACCCGGGACCTCTCCCACCCTAAGGGAGAATCATGCCACTAGACCACTGGACCAGCGAGCTTTCCACACGCTGCGCTGACAGTGAGTATTGTGCTGGACCAAAACACAGTTCCTGCGATGTGCAACGCGCAGTTGGTCTAGTGGTAGAATTCTCGCCTGCCACGCGGGAGGCCCGGGTTCGATTCCCGGACTGCGCAACCTTTTCGAATCCAAACCAGTCCCCATTAGAAGATACTCATACAAATTAGAGACTTAAAACAGCGGCCGCTTAGCTCAATGGCAGAGCGCCGTCCTAGTAAGACGGAGGTTACGGGTTCGATTCCCGTAGTGGCCTTATAATTCTTTTTTTTGCCGCCAGAACGGAGCCCCGCACACTCTGACCTGTGGCGACGCGGAGGGGGCTGACCCCAGAATTGAAGCAGGTTGGGGCTTCAATATTTTCAGCGTGCCCCTCAACAGCAGCTGAAGAGGCTGCCAAAGTGTAACACCCTATTTTTCCTATGACACCTCCATGAAGAGTGCCGGAGTGGTAATTGCCACCACTTTATTCACCGACGATCCTGAAATTTGAGGCACGGCGTGCTTTATCAGGTAAAGAGCCAGCTATAGCGTCATCGTGTCCTAGACTGCTGCTATGAGCAGTGCCTTTTTTGTTCGCTGGTAGAACCTCCTTTATTGTTGCTTGCGCTCTCGCTCGCTTTTGCTTTGTAATGAAACAAATGTCTAAACGTGTGTGACAGAAAAAAACGGGGGAAAAAGCTTTCTCGACGACCACTCTTTTTCCTGGCATCGCTGCCGTGCGCGGCTTTGGGGGCGAAAAAAGAATTGTAAGGCCACTACGGGAATCGAACCCGTAACCTCCGTCTTACTAGGACGGCGCTCTGCCATTGAGCTAAGCGGCCACTGGTTCTAACGTCAATTTCCGTCTCTGTTGCGGTCCTGCTCTGTTCTCCGTTTGCGGAAAAGGTTTGCGCAGTCCGGGAATCGAACCCGGGCCTCCCGCGTGGCAGGCGAGAATTCTACCACTAGACCAACTGCGCTTGATGTGCGGTGCACTTTAATCAGAGCCTTCGTTTCTCGTTTGATGCGCGAAAGACAAAGTAGAGAAAAAGAGTGGAGGAGAGGGAGATGTTGCGTCACACAAAACGTGAGACATGGAAGCAGCCTAAACCAAAGCAAAAGGGATGCTCTCCGATCGACACACAGTTCCTGCGGTTTAGAAGGGCAAAGCTGGTAGCCGTGGTGTGTTCTCCACGACGCTATCGATAAGAGAGGTAACGCCTGATCACACACAAACAAGCTCTTCTTGCTTTGCCTTTTCGTTCTTCCTTTTACTTGATTTTGATCCTATGATTTTGAGAAACACATGTATGGCGCATACAAAAATAAATTGTGGTTTGGCAAAAGTAAAGTACAGAAGGAATAGCATTAATAAGGAGATGCAAGAGGAAAGCAAGAGAAAAAACAGAAAACAGAGAAGAAATGACGCTCAGTCATCATTAGCAAAGACAAGAGAGATGAGCAAAGAGAAGCACACCGAACGAATTGACGAAGCCATCAACGAAGCTCGCGCGCGGGCTACTTGATGTTCAACGCAGCGAGCTCCACATGAAAACGCTCGTCGGCGGCCTTTGCCCTGCCACTGTCGCCGGAACGCACCATGACCCAGTCGCGCAGAGTCGATACCGTCGCGATGGCCGATTTGATCGCCTCAGCCTCGTAGATGCCTTGTGCGCATCCGTCAGCGTCTTCCTCATCATCGTCCCAGTCGTCCCAGCACACCTCTTCCTTCTCCGCTTCCTCTTCCCCTTCCTTAGCCGCACCATCATCGTCACCGCTCGCGCTCTCATTTGCCATCTCACGCCACCGCGGGCACACCTTGTCCAGTCGCCCAAACACGCTCTCAAGCGCCACGGCGTACCAGTCCACATCGCCGCTCTCCTGCACGCCCAGACGCGTCAGACTCATCATCAGCGACCGCAGCTCGCGCAGCACAGAGAGCTCGGTTTTGGTGGACTGGTAGAGGTCGCGAAAGCACACTGCCTTCAAGGCGCGGAATATCTCAGAGTTGCGGTGAAGGACAAGCGTCGACGCGTTGCCCTGCTCCTTATTCGACGTCTTCCCCCACAGCAGCGCGGTGGGCAGGGCATCCTGTGTTGGCGCGTACAACTTCAGCCACGTGTGGCCCAGCGGCGTCGCCTCCCCGCCTTCCGTCAGGGCCGGCGCGGCGTACACGTCGTGGTAAACAAAAGCGAGCACCCGCTCATCCAACAGCCCAGTCGAGCCCACGCGCGCCGACACCGCCACCTGGATCATGGCAATAAGCAGGCACTGCTGATGCGTCTGCGCCGTGGCGAGTGCCGCGGCGAGGGTGGGAATCAGCTCCACAAGGCGCTGCGATTGCTCCGGCGTACCGCAGCGATGCACGGTGCGCACGAAGTCGGGGCCGTAGCGGACCTGCTCGCGGCGCACCGCATTCGACAGCAGGTCCACCCACCAGCTCGGCTTCAGCACTTCCTCTACACATCGGAGCCACTCCGCCGGGTCCATCACACGCGCAAAGTACGCGGTGAGGGGAAGCAGCGCACACGTGGACGCCACACAAGGAGTGCTGTCGTGCGAAAGGTGCGGCTGGGAGGCGAAGGCGACGCGCTCCAGTGTTGCGTAGGGGCAGATCACTTCCTCCACCTCAGCTGGCGACCCGCTACTCGACGCACGCAGCCTTGACACGCCCGCGGACTTGCGAGAGACCTCCGCCTCGATGCGCCGAATAGCCACAAAGAACCACAGCGCGGGCATCACGACAGTGGCGACGGACAGCTGCGCCTGGGCCAGCATTTTTGTGGCCCCCTGCGCCTGCAGCGAGTTTAGCTCACGTTGCACGCATCCGTTTGGCCCACAGCACGCCTCGAGGATGCACGGCAGGTCGCCTGGCGTAAGGAAACGTACGCAGCTCTGAAGCAGCAAAGGGAAGATTTGCAGCCCCATCCTCGCGATCTCAAAGCGGGGGGAGTGCATGGCGCGGAACACCACCGACAGCGGCGCCGCACTCCGCATCATCTCCAGCACCGAATCCGACCGCGCACTCGCGCGAAGCCAGTCATGCGCCGTGGCTCGCACAGCCGTAATGCTCAGCAGATGCTGATTCAACGCCATCATAACTGTCTCCTGGCGCTGCCAGTTCAGCTCGCTCTCCTCCTCCTCGTCGTCGTCGTCGTAGCCGAGGTCCATCTCGGAGCGGTGGGGCCTCTGACCGTCGTGCTCGCATAGCTGTTCCATCAAGTACACAAACACTTTCGGCGACGGCGGCCGCAGAATCTGCGCGATGTACTGACGCACGCTGGACGCTGGGTAGCTGGCAAGCCGCAGCAGCAGCGGCATGATGCTTGTATCCGCTGCTTGGCTGACATTCATGTCCACCAGGACGAGTAGCGCGAGCAGATGGCCTTCCAGCACGCGTGTGTTTTCCTGATCGCCAGGTGTGAGGGGCGAGCGGTTGCATCTGGGAATCGGCACGTCCGTCAGTGTGTCGCAGACGTGATCGACGATGAAGGAGGTGATGGTCGGCGAGATTGGCGGTGACCGGTCGCGGTCCACGAGGACGCCGAGCAGGGCCGCCGCCGACTCCCGCACAGGCAGCTGAGGATCGCGAAAGGCCGGGAAGAGCACCGTGGAGAGCAATGTGTGAATGCCCGCGTTGTCGCCGCGAAGGGCCGCACAGGAAGGGGTGCGGCAACGCCCGTACACCTTCACCAACAGCCGCACAATTCCATCGTGCTCATACCAGTGCGTCGTGTTCGCCCAGTAGCGCCAGACGTAGCCGAGGGGCGACGACACGTCTGCCCCGGAAGCGGCGGCGGACGGCAGCGCGTGGGTCTCATTCTTCTCCAGGGACCGTCTGCGTTGTCGTGCCGCCTCGCTCGCCGTTTCCTGGTTCTTTGCCTTCCCTGTGCTGTGCCGTCGCGATTCCGGATGAGAGCGCACCGGGCACGCACGCTCCGCCAGCGAGGGGTGGGGCAGCTCACTCGGGCACAAGTGGTGCTGGGTTATGCGGTCACGCACCTCGGAGAGGAGTAGGTCTGCCATGGGCGAGAGACAGATGGCGCGAATTCGCGACCACGGGTCGGTGACGCCGCGCATGAGGACGTCCGCCCACTTCCACCGTGACGCGTCCAGCGGCGACCCGCTCTCCGAGCTAGCGGGCGTGAGGGGCGAGTCCAGCGACGTCGCCGCTGACGAGCCGAGGTCGCCGGTGCAGCGGGTGGTGAGGTGCGCCGCGACGTCCGTGAAGGTCTTCAGGCGCGCGTCTGGATTCTCGACGATCGCTTCGTCCATTAAAAAGGCAAAGACGCCTGGCACGGAGTCGGTGGCGATGAGCTCGGATAGGGACGGCATCGACGACGACAACGCCGGTGGCACCGGGTCTATGTGCATCGCATTGGACTTCATCTGTATTTTTTTATATTTTGGTTGCCGTGGTGGGGCGTTATTGTCTCTGATTTGTGCTGTTTTCACTTAGCAGATAATATGGGTTTGGGTGTGTCAACACTTCGCCAACACTCGAAGATGCTTCTGCACACACAGAGAGAGCTAAAGGGTAATAATAATATAGATGTGTGTGCGCGGAGAGGTGCAACACAACACACTACACAGTTGCAATGACAACCGAAAAGAACAGAAGAATGGCGCGACAGAACAAGGAGATCTAAGTGGTTCTCTATCCCCCTTGCTTGCTATAAGTATATATTTGCCGCTCCAATTGCTGAGTGAATCGATAGGGGTTCTTGTAGGAAACACTGGTATACTGACAGACCAGGAGCGAGGAGCCGCTATAGGAAGACACGCTGAGCGCTATCAGAGGAGGAAAAGAGGGTGGAGGAGGGTGACGCATATACTACAAGGTGGAAGCGCCTACCTTGCTGCACAAACGGCGCCGTGCGTGGTGATGCAGCTTCTGTTTGCACCAAAGGACAAACAAAGAGCAGCACTATTCCCGCTAACCAAACAACAACAACAACATGGGTTCGCCTGCGAAGGTTGTGACGGTTGTGAAGGAGAACAGACTTGACTGCGCAATCTGAGAGTGCAGATCGGAAAGATGAGCGACACAGTAAACTTAGACAAATAATAATAAAAAAGAAAGACCGCTTCTCCATTACTACTGCTGATACGATGTTTCTGCTCTCTTCTTTGGGTGTCTTTTGGTTTTTGTTCAAGAGAAGGCGCGCGTGCGAAACAGACATGAAATACTGCCTCTCAACAAAGCATTGAAAGGACGGTGATGTGGGACTCTTTACATCGCTCATAGGAGGATGATGACGAAGAACAAAGCGTGTTTTCAGTGTGCTGCCATAGTCCAAAAAACTCTTTTTGCCAACAGGATCAACGTAACCGTCTGCGCAACATCAAAAGTCACGCACACATACATACAAAGCGAGTAGAAAAGAAAAAAAATAAGAGGAAATGAAATAGTTGGGACAGCAACTATACTTGCGCCACTCGATGTAGCAGATACACGCCACTTGAAAGAAAGAAGGAGGAACATACATGAAATACACATATATATATATAAATATATATATAGTTAAACAATTTGAGCACAAAAGTGCACTCATCTACATATATTAAGCAAGCGGGAAATCACAACGAAAAAAAAAAGAGATAAAGCGAGAAAAAAAAAAGTGAAGCTTGTCTAGTGAACATTGTAGCAGCTACGCTACCGAGTAAAACAACAACAACAACAACAATAATCAGGTGAAAAAACACAGAAGGAAACATAATCTTGCAGAGCACCGTGATCAACAAGAGTTAGAGAGCTGCCAACGGAAGCCAAAAATAAGAAGGAAAGGAGATACATTAGAAGTCGTCCACGGCTTGGTAGCAGAAATGGTCGCGCGGCAGGTGCACGTAATCATCGTTGTCTTTCGGGACGCGACGGTACCCGGTGCCTTTTAGGCCGGGAATCACGACGGGGCTGGCCGAGTCAGCCGTAGCGCGGCGATTGGACCCCGTGGTGCTTCGTGCCGCTGCGGTGGAAGCGGCGTGGCCGCTTGCTGTGGACTTCTGCATCGTCTCCCGGCGCATGGCACGCAGCTGCTCTAGCTCCTCCCTCGCTGAGGCTTTGCTTGAGCTGCGCTTTGCCGCGAAGGACGCACGGGGGCTGAAGGACTTCTCAACGACGCTGTGCATCCCCTTCACAGACGCCACAGCGGCGTTAAAAGGAATCTCGCGACGCGGGTCGTCCACGGAGTAGCCCGAGTACGCGAAGGTCGTGCCGAGGTCGGTGAGATGGGTCTTGTGAGACAGCAGACGGTACTCCTCGCTCGCGGCGTCTGGCATGAAGTCCTTGCGGTACACGGTGGCCTTGTCCTTCAGACGGTCCGAGGACACCGGCAGCGTCAGGTAGGGCACCTTCATCGAGGCATCGACATCCCCCTTCTCATTCTCCGTCCACTCGTCCCGGTAGGTGGCGAGCTGCGCGCCGTGGGCGGGGCCGTGAAGCGCGTCGGCATCCTGCTGGCAGTAGTCCCACCGGTAGGTCGACCGCTCATCGAAGGGCGGGGCGAGCAGACGGCTGTGGTAGCCACGTTCGTCGAAGGATCGGATGGCCGGCGCGGCATCGGGGTTTTTGGTGCGCTCCGCCCGCATTTCGATGCCCATCTGCGTAAGGCGATTAGCGAATTGGTTCGTGGACACCATATCGAGTACATGGCTCTCCTTCTCCGAGTAGCTGCTCGCGTTGTTGTTTCGCACCGTGTGCTCCTTGCGGTACTTAAGGGGGTCGATGGAGGAGAAATCCTTCACGGTGGTCTGGTGCTGTGGAAGCATGCTTGTATTCACTAGACTCGGGTAGGCCGTCACGTGCACGTCCATAAGACGTCGCTGCTTGGAGCTCGGGGCCGGCGGGACGCCATCGCGGGCAATTGCCCCCTTCAGTGTCATCGAGGTGGACTCGGTCGATGGGAGAGACATTCTCTGCGCGGCGGGAAAAAAAAAAAAGAGAGGTGAACGGTGAGACTCAATACAAGCTGCAGCGAGGAAGCGAGGAAACCACCAACAATTAGGCGGAATGAAGTGCTTTAGTAAACGTCTCTCTTTTGTCTAGATCGTATTTGAAGCAAACGCCCGGGTTATGTAACTAAACCAAAACAACTACAAGAGCGACAAGGCAACCAGTGGTCTGTGTACATCCACCAAAGAAAGGGGCACAAAGAGCATTGTATATATATAGATAGAAGTAGAGGACGGCGAAGGGGCACACACGCACACAGGAGCAGGAAGGGGAGTAGGTGACTCCAGCGACCTCAAAACGGGAAAGGAAACATCGCATGTTCAGCATCTGCACGGCACGTCTGCTAGATGAACAGCACCGGCCCATACGATCCGCGAATATACATAAAAAAGCAATGCAGGAGGGGAGAAAGGCACACAGCAACCCTTGAGGTTTTAAACTACTGACAGGGGTTTTTGAGTCGATGGTTGAGTTTCAGTTAAATTTTTGTTCTGCACTTGTGATCTTGCGATTTAAGCTGCTTTAAGGCACACCTCATATAAAGAGAGTAACAGTAAAAATAATAGTAATCATTATTAAACCCACGGAATGAAAAGGGGGAAGGGACTCACAGGTCGCCGGCATGCCGACACGTGAGCGAGCCCCTCTAGCTACGTTTGTACTTGAACAAAAGTGAGAGACCTAAGGAAGGAATGCTAGTGGGTAAAACTAGAAGAGCAGCGCCTATTTTTTTGACTGAGCAAAACCACGTGAGAATGCTCACTCGTACGGACACACAAAGACACAGAGAAACGCGTCAGGCTACTTTTGGCCCTCATCGCAATAAAGACGCATATAGCCATTGGAACCCCACTCGGAAAAACACCAAACAAAAATAGTAACACAAAGCACAGAGACAACGAATTACGCTGGGAACGGAGTCAGTAAAATCAAAACGCGCGCTACTTGCCACGCTAACAGTTGAAAACAATAAGAAGATTCAAGTGTACAGGGGAAAGTAAACCTCGTCTTAAAGCTCGGCACAATTCACAAAAGAGAGAGAGCAAATATATAATTATATATATACTAATGATCATTATGATAATAGGAATATCACAAAAATGATACTTGTTTCAAAAGAAAGAAATAACAGGGTGGAACCAATCAGTAGAGAACAACAACACAATAGGGAGAGAGAGAAAAACATTCAATTGATTACGCTGAAGCAAAAATATAAAAAAGAAATCAGGAAAGAAAAGATTCAGCCTACCCAGCGGGTGCGCGTGCTGTTGAAATGCCGCACTAGAAATTCTGAGGGTTGCGCGGCGAGTGGCCCCTTCATCAAGGACAGGCATATTCACACAGAACAGAAGCCGAAAAAACCCAATAATGAGAACAATGAAAAAAGAGAGTCATGAAACGGGCAAGCGAGAAAAAAAAAAAACACACGTCCCTTTTTTTTAATAGAGTTTAGACACTATTGAAACAAGAAATAAAAAGAGATTAAAATATATATATTATCGTCTTTTTTTTGATGAATATGGCTTTTTACCAATATCGTAGAGTTCGTAGAACCTTGGGTAGGGAAGCGAGCTCAAGCGAACGGAGAAGCTAAAATAAATAATAAATAAATATATATATATTCTTAGTCGATGTTGGCACCTACGTCGTTCTAGGTGCCGTGCCTTGAGATTTGTCACAAACGATTGCTTTCTTTCTTCTTCTTTTTGTTTTTCTATTTGACTTGGTACCGATAGCAAACGTTTTGTGATCTCTGCGGGGAAAAAAAGGTTAAAAGAAAGTACACACATACATAATACGCAAACCGATTTTATACACCTACACGCTTATGGGTTGGAACGTTTTTTTTTGATTTCTTTTCGTTAGCCATATTTGATTGTTTCTATTTGCAATAGAGCAGCTGAGTGTACTACAACGAGCGAGTCCTGTTTAGAATATTTTTTTTATGTTAAGGTTGAGGTGGTCTCTGTCTCGCAGCATCGCCTGATGGCCTACCACCTTCGCCGCGTGGCGCCCGAGAGGGAAGCAAGCAGGCTACCTAGTAATCATCATCGCCTGCATGTAGCAGGGCGAAGAGGAAGAGGAAATAGAAATATGGTAAAACAGAACAAGGGGCGGCGTCTACGCAAACCAACCGTAACCGTAAACATTCTATCGTCGTGCAAACACCTCTCATCTCTTCTTTCCAGTTGATATATATTGCCCCACACCATGGCAGTCTGCTTTTGAGACGCGATCCGAGAACAGTGGAGAGGCGTGGCAGAGAGGGATGAAGGCAATGGAAAGGTTGTAAGAGCTTGTACTGCAGACAGATAGCAACGCTTGCACACACACCCACTCAAAACATGGCCGAGAACCAAGCCTCGAGGCCAAAATACTAGAAAGTTAAAGAAAAAGTAAACGAGAAATCATCCTTTTTTTTGGAGAAGCAGAGGGCACGACAACTGTGAAAATGGCGTATTTTCTCTTTGTTTGTGCCAAAGGATCTGACCTACACTTTCGGCTTTGCGCGTTGGAGTGCCTCGGTGGCCTGCTCCAACTCGCGTTGCGCCGCCGCCTCGTCCTCCTCGGGGGTCGTTGCGGCGGGGTGCTTGTCGGGGTAGCGGTGAATCAGATACGGATCCATTGTATTCAAAATAGCGTCCATGAAGATACCAGCGCCGTAGTTCGACACGTTGTGGGTGTGGTGGAAATCATGGAAGCGGGTACGGTGACCATGTAGGAGTCCCACCTTACCCAGCCAGGTCTCCGCAAAGCAGTACCCGCTGTGGGTTTCATACGTCTCCCACAACCGGGCCCACATCCACGTCATCAGGAGCGGCCACGCACGCGCGGTCGTGATGAAGGTCGATTGGGCCGCTTCGTCTCGCGTAAAGGCAAAGAACATGGCGGCAAAGTAAGCGATTGAGGGAATAGCGTTGGCCAGCACCTCCTCCAGCGGCGACGCGTACTCGGCGGCGATGCCGATGGTGCCAATGTACATGTGATGCTTCTTGTGGAAGACGCGATACAGCACCGGGTTCGAGTGCAGAGTCCCGTGCGCAGTGTAGAAGCCCACCTCGTTCACCACGTTCGCCAAGAGAAAGTGCGGCACCAGCGAGAGCACGCTCCACACCATGCGACCAAGATGGTGGCCGTGCCAGTAGTCCGACATGTCCACCGCGCTGAAGCCGACAATTGGGGTCTCCGGCGGCGGTGCGCGCAACTCACACCCGCGGGAGTAGGCGAGGGAGAGTAGCAGGGCTGCGGGAATGATCACGTACTGATCTAGCATCGCCTGCGCCACCGTACGTGCGATTAGAGCCGCCTTTGGCAGCTGCTGCGGTTGCCGCGGAAGGCGGTACTTGGCTGCCCAGCGGCCGAGTGGGACGATGAGACGGTGATCTTTGATCCTGCTGGTGCCAAACACAGGGTGGATGCTGTCAAGGAAGAGAAAGACGCTGTTAAAGGTGAACCACGGTACCGAGTGACACAACCACGCAAAGACGAAGGTGAAGAGTCCATGCGTCGGCAGCCTTCTCAGCAAGCGATTGTCCAGGATGAGCCACCGGTACAGGGGCTGAACGATGACGATGGCCACGAGGGCGGAGAAAAGGGCATTGCGCACGAGGTAAATTGCGGCGTGCACCAAAGTGGTCGCCCAGGTGGGCCGAAGTTTGTGAATGGGAGGTATTCTCGCGCGCGCCTTTGAAGCGGACATTTCGCCTCTTCCTTTTTTTAAAAGAAGTTTCTGAGCGGGTGCGTACTGAATGTGTGTGTGTGTGTCTGTGTGTGTGTGAGCGAGAAGAAAATAAAAAAAAAACTCAAAATTTGAGGCTTCGAAGGGGATGTCACGCCGCACGTGTGTCGACTTTTCGGCGGAGCAAGACGATTCAGAGTAGCGTTGGTTGGAACAAAACGACAAAAGCAAAGGAAAAAAAGAATAATAACAATCGAAAGAAACAAGCAAGTCAACAGGAAGTGCTTGGTATACGTATACCAGACAACGAGGCAAAATACTATAATTTAGTTTGGCTTTTCGAGGAAGCGCAAGTGCATCTAAGGAGGTAAAACGAAGTATAGTATATTTTAAGGAGGACGCGATGATGATTTAAAGAGAGGAAAGGTAGCTTGGAAAGGAAGACAACTAGTGGCACGCTTTTTTTTTTTCCACAAGTCACTGAGGTACATGGCGGTAAGGTTCAACGCAAACGCATGCTAGCATAAGTGACGCAGAGAGAGAGAGAGAGTACACAGTGCTGCTGTGTATCGCATAGCCGAGAGCAACGCTATATGAAAGAAAAAAAAACCCCACAATGGCAACGTCTTGAAAAAGAATGCATTGCAGTTTCCACAATGTGAATCGGTTGAGTGAGCTACAGCAACAAAGCGTTATGTACTCACGGCATAAGAAGGTTAGCTAATTTCGTGGGCCTCTTCTTCCAGTGAGAAGAGTCAGAACCATGCCGAGCGCTTTTTTCGTTTCTTTTCATTCTTTGCAGGTGTTAGCATTAGCCCAGACCGCGCATTAATCCGCTGGAGAGGAAATATGTGAAGAGAAGGACAGAAATCACAACACCATCAACAAATAAAACACAACAACAACAACAATAACAAAAAAGGAATACCTGGTCGAGGACAGAGGAGCTACATGGGACGGAAGTGCTTGTGGATGCCACCTTGCGTGTAATCGGGAAAGCGCCGGGTCCCCCTGCCGAGCACCGATGTTGTGTGCTGCGGGTCATCCTTGCGGTACGGCCGCGTCGGGTGGTGGAAGAGCGAGTTGTTGAAGACGTCAATGAAAGACTGCTTCGCGTACTCCTGCAGCTTGGGTGGGACCAGCTGCTTCTGCTGGCGAAGGTGAGCAACGAGAGGCTTGGCCAGCCGCGCGTTCTCTGGCTGGAAAAAGGTATAGACGTACCCCTGTCCGTTCAGGGCGCCCCCGCGGCCACAACGGCCACATCGATGCATCCACGTCTCCATGTCCGTCGCCATGTCGTAATGCACAACGTACACCACCGTCTGAAAATCGATGCCGCGGCTCAGCAGGTCGGTGCAGACCAGACACGTCGAGACACCTGTCCGAAACATTTTCAGAACGCCGTCCCGCGCCGTGGAGGACGCCTGCGATGTCAGCGTCGTCACATTCAGCGTGGGTACGAGCTCCTTCAGCTTGTCGTGCACATACGCGACGTTGTGGCGCGAGTTGCAAAAGACAAGGGTGCGTTGCTCTGTCGAGAGCTTACCCGTCTGATAGAGCCACACGAGCTTCTGCGCCTTCTCGGATCGACCGAGCATGAAGACGAGGTGGCGCAGGTTTGCACGTGCAGTGAGCACCCCTTCCACGGACGGAACCGCGTCTGCGGAGGATGTCGCCGACGGCGCTGCCCGCCCCGGCGCTTTGAGATCCACCAGAACGAAGCGGTGCGAAGGCATCAGCATCTTTGACTTGATCATCTCGTAGGCGACAGGCGGCAGAGACGCACCGAGAAGCAGCCGCTGTGGGCGTAGCGCTCCCTTCGGCAGGGCGCCAAGGATAATTTTCAGGGGCTCGAAGTGGTTGACCGACACAATGTCGTCCACCTCGTCCATCACCACCGTCTGCACCCGCTTCAATGAGAGTTTGTGCTTGTACATGGCGGGCAGAATCGTCTCCGGCGCGCACACCAGTACGTCCACGCCGTTCTCCAAGGCACGCAGGTGCTTGCGCTGCTCCTCGGGGCTGGAGGCGCGCACCATCAGCTGAATGCGGTAGTCGCAGTGAAGGGAGCGGAATACGGAGTACACTTGACGGACAAGCTCGCTGGTAGGGACCAGCACAAGCACACGCGGTTCCGCAACAGAGGCGCGGAGCTCTTCCAAGCGCATGGCACGCTTCTCCTGCGAGCGCAGCGCGAGATCGTCTGCGGCGTCGGACGGTGACGGGTGTGGGAAGCCGGTCATGGGACAGACGCGGGTCTCGGCGATGCTCAGCTCACAGTATGGGCACACCTCGCCTCGATCGATCTTTTCACGCAGAAACGTTTCCACCTGTCGCCTGTTGAGGTTCGTGCCACCGTTGTCGGAAGCCGCATCCGCATTACTAGAGGAGCGTCCGTTCGTGTCGTTCAGCAGCATCCTCAAGAGAGAGGCGTAGGCGTAGCACAAAGTCTTGCCCGTCGCGGTGGGTGCGATGCAGAGCACGTCTCTATACTCCAACATGAGGGGAATGGCAGCTGCCTGCACTGCAGTGAGGTCGCGGTAGCCCTTGCGCTCCATCAGCTGCTGCAGCTGCGTGCGGAGAATCGCCGGTGAGAGCTCGAGAAGGTCGTCAAAGCTTCTTGGTGCACCACTGGGCAAGTCGGCTGGCATGCCCAACGCGTCCACCACCAGCACCTTGTACGGAGACGGGGAGGGAGGGGCTTGGCCAGGCGAGGTTGGTTTCTGATTGGCAGACGGTGTTGTTTCTTCTGCACGGGGCTTATGGAGAGGGTCCAGCACGACTTCGCGCACCACCTGGCGAATGTGCTGGGACCACGGCGAGGAGGCATCTTGGTCTTCTGCTGAGCGCGCTGCGTGCGGCAAATATTTGCCTTCTCGAACCTTTCCACTTGAAGTGCGCAGGCGTGATGCTGTCCCGTTGTCTGGGCTGCCCAGCACATCGAATAGCATGTCCGCTGGTTGGGCAGCTTCACGGGCGCCAGAGCGAGAGGTACTACTCGACTTTTCCTCCTCTTTTTTTCCCGTTGCTGTTGCTGAGGAAGAAGAGTAGGAGGTCGACGCAACGGAGGGTCCTGTGAACGAAAGTGGAGCACCGCCACCGGTGTGCTGCGTGCGGAGAGACAGGTGCAGTGCGAGCAGACGAGGAACGGGTAGTGTCCGCCCACGCAGCGCGAAGCGTCGCACCGACATTTGTAGATGTCTAAGGACGAGTGCTAAGCTTTTCGTTTTTCGCTTTTTTTTTTCTTGATGTGTGCACAAGGTCACAGTGATGTGAGCGCCATACCGCAAAACCGCAACAATAGTAAATTATAGGGAGGACAAGAATCGCTCAACTCAACAAGCGCGGTGTTGTCGAATATATATTTTTGTGTGAATAGAGGGAGAGGGTTGAAAGAAGAGAGTGCGCAGGTGGTAAAGGGAAGTCGTCTCGCAGCGCAACAAAGAATATGTTCTCATGAAAGGAGACATGGTTTCTACCTCAAGTCGGTAAAGTGGATTGTGCGCATCAGCTTACCGACCTGCCAACTTTGCCGCCATCAGCTGAGACAACGATAGAGAAGAGTACACCACACAGAGAAGAAAAAATAAAAATAAAGAGCCACAGCTCTGCAGTTGGATAAAGCTTGCATTTTCTGACTCAAAAAAAGAGAGAGTTTTTCATCTAGAAAGCACACGCCTGCCTCCCTTCCGGGTAAAAGAGAGAAGAGTAAATGCGTAATCCAATACTCGGAACGCTCTTTGCCAGTTATTTGTCTTACAACAACCGCCACGATCAAAGTGGGGAAAAAAAAACAGCCTCTTTATGAGCAAATCCCATTCATTGTCACTACTGGAGAAGCTGCTGCCGTGCCTTTTCGTACTCCAGACGCATGCGCACAAACTCGGGATCACGAAAGAGGCTGTCAGCGCCGCCCACCGCAGCCGGTGACGCCGATGCATGGACGATCGAGCGCGCTGCCAGCGTGGCTGCAAAAGTATGCGGGGGCAGCAGCACGGCCGTGTGCCGCACCAACGGAGCCCCACAATCAGCATGGGCGGTCAGCAGTGCGGCGAGATGATTGCCATCACGAAGGTAAGGCTCGACGTGCCACGCACCGGCACGATGCAGCGTCAGCAGTGCTTTGGTCTCCGTGTACGTCAGCGGCGGTGTCGCTGAGGACGACGGCTGGGTGGCTGCCGCTCCCGTGGCACCGCTGATGGATAAACAGGAGAGAAGGAGACGCATGCAACTCACGCTGATGGGGACGGTGCGCATCGGGAGGCGGGGAGAGTGCAGGGGAGGTGGTGAAGACGGCGCGGTGGCTTCCACCCTTCCACTCTCGTCCCCGTCCACCGCATTCGTGGGCGGAGACGCATCCTTGGAAGCTGCTGTGTCGTCGGCGTCCTCGCTGCCGCGCGGCCGGGCAGGCTGTGTCGCGTAGAGAAACAGCGTCAGGAGTAACCCAAAAGTGCGAACTGCGCGAGGGCTGGCGTCCGGTGGAAGAGCGAGATAGGCGGAGCTCAGCTGAAGGAGGTCATCGGTGATGGCTGAGAAAAAGGGCCGATCTAACGTGGTGCCACCGCAGTAGTGAAGGTATTCAACTCTACTAGCGTAGAAGAGCTCTCCAAAGCTTTCCACCGTGATGGCGTCGAGGCAGGTAAAGTGCTCTGTGAAGCGCACATAGAGTCGCGCAAAGTCCTTGGCAAAGACGGACAGCCGGTCCAGCTCACTGTTTTGCGGCATTGCAAATGGGCAATGGGAGAGCGAGGAGCCACAAATAGTGGGGAGAAATAGATTTCTAAAGAAAAATGCTTCAGCAAACCCACTTCACGCTAAAGCAGCAGGAGGGAGTCCGTTTTATTGGTGTTGTGCAATGTGCGGGATGGGTCGTGTATTAGCGTTTCCTTTTCTTTTCTGATGTTTGCCGTTCACTCAAGGTGCGATAGTAAGCGTCACACAGACGCGCACACACCAATAAAATATATATATATATACCAAAAAGAGGTGAAAGGGACTGCCAAGCAGCTCGTCACTGGTACTGCCTCTTTTTTTTTTTCTGTGCGCGCAAAGACAACACTAAAAAACCGGAAATACGATAGGGGAAGAAGAAGGGAGGAGAATAGACAACGAGGCACAATATGGGAAGTTTGTGAAGGATTGACAGCAGAAACACTTTTTTTTTTTTTTTTTTACCTTTTTTACTTTTCATCATCTGAGAAAAAAAGGAGCCCCCCCTTGAGCAGGAAGCAATGGAGGAGAAGGAGCAAGGCTTGGCACATCTCGATTTTTTTTTGTGCAGAGCAGAAGTAAAGAAACAAGTTTAGGACAACGTGTTTCTCAGGAACACTCTCCCACACTGGGAGGGGCAGAGACAACAACAACAAATGCTGTGAGTTGTGATGGAAGATGCCGCAATAAAAAAGTAGTTTTGCTTCGCACTTTCTTTTTCTGATTTGGTTGTTTTATGTGTTGAAAACGACACCGCGGCTACATCGTGTCTCCTCTGCACACGAACCGAAATTGTAGAGTGGAAACTCGATGAGTTGCCTCCGGAGAGGAAGGAGATAAGGGAGAGAGGCTCCAGGGAAATAAAAAAAAAATTATTGGTGGACCGCGCGTTTATGCAAGTCCACTTCCCAGATGGTGCAGTTTTCACAAGCGAGGCCGTTTTCTGCAGAGCACACACGGGGACGTTCTGCCACAGCAAACGCCAGCTTTTTTTTTCTAAGGGGGATAAGCGTACGACGCACGTTGTCAGCCTGATCAGCTGGCAGAGCTTCTAAACCCTCCGCAGATACAATCACCTGGTGTTCGGGCAAACAACAAGAACCAAAGCACACATATTAGACTTTACACGTTACTTCACCACAAAAACAACAACAACAAAAAACAAACAAAAAAAGGGATAGAGAGAAGAGCAAAAGTGCCTTCCAGAAAGCGCTCTTTTGCCTCTCCAGGTACAAGAGCAATAAAACTTCATTGAAGCCCTCATCTGCGACGCGGCAAATGAATCCGAGAAGAAACAAAACAACAAACTCATGAGAGCAAACGACGCTTCTGGCTCGTCTCTTCTATGGATAAGCGCTAACCAAGGTAGTTGCGCTCAAAGTCCTCTGCTGCCGCCGGGTAAGCGACACTGGTGCGAGCGCAGCACTGACGAGCCCAATCGCACACGCTGCGCATCCGCTGGAGAAGGTGGATCTGCCGCTCCTCGACATCGGCGCCGTTGAGGCGGTAGCGAGCGTAGTGGTGGAGCTGCTGCGCGGCAGCAGACATCGCTATGGGCAGTACAGCACTAATGCCCAGCTGCACACTGCTTGGTGCGTTGCAGTAGGCCTCCACGTACGCTTCTGCATCTGCCGTCCCGGCGGTATGGGAGGCGGGGACCAGCGGCAGTTGCAGGAACGCATCGACGGCGTCGCTGGCGTTTCCTTGCGCGTTGTAGGCGTACACGTCCGCCACACGGCAGAGCAAGCCGAAAGCGTGGTAGTCCTGCGAGGCCAGCGCGTCACTGTGGAGATGCGCCTCATCGGCGTTCACCACGTGCTGCAGCTGGGCGGCCTGGCAGAGCACATCGGACACGACCGCGCTGTGCGAGGGGAGGTGCAGCACCTGCGCGATGGCGGGAGAGATCATCTGCACCGCACGGAGCAGGACGCGTTGGCGCAGCTCTACCTTGTCAAGTTGTTCGGCCAGGTAGGCCACGGCCAGGAGAACGTGAACGGCCTTGCCCACCTCGCTGCGCGCAGAGGCGGCCTCCGCAACTCGGATCAGCGCCTTCAATAGATCTTCCGAGAGCGGACTCGGAGTGGCACGGAGGAGCAGCGCGTCCTGTCCCCCGACAGCCGTGCGCGGACCTAGCAGCCGAGCACAAATCGTGTCCTTCAGACAGCACTCCACAAAAGCCTCGGTCAGCCCACTCTTGCGAAAGTAGGCAAACATCGCCGTGCCGGCGAACGCGGCAGCCCGCATGCGGCGGTCCACGTCCAGCAGCACCACAGAGGCGTAACGGCTCATGTGTCGGGCGAGGTCGATTGGGGCCTCAAGATTCGAGTTCAGCCCCTTCTGAAGCAGGTTTTGCGCGTTGAAGCAGAGCGTCATGTGGAGACCATCCACGTGCGTGTAGGTGTTCTCGAGCAGCAGCCGCAGCCCAGTGGAGGGCATCACGGCGTGAATCAGGAAGGAAGCCAGGCGGCACGCGCTGCCTTGCGTGAGACTGACCAGTTCTTGCATGTCGTCGAGGACGGCACGCTGCAGGGTGCGAAGGCTCTGCACCGTGGACACCTGCGCCGACTCTTCCACGCCACGGATGCACGACAGCCGCAGCCACAGTGCGTCCTCGAGGGAGTCGGTGATGCGCTGAGACAGACCCAGCATGGAGCGCAGCACCACAGCGGCACTCTCGCCTGTGCGACCGGCCAGCAGGATCATCAGCACCGCCTGCCGGTAGGGGTCGTCTTTCGTCGCCGCCTCCGCGTACACGGGCTGAAGGTCCATCGCGGGCGGCAGGGCATTGCGATCCGCCGGGGCTGCCGCCATCATCTTCTCCATAGCGTCCGTTACGCCGGACACCCCAAGAGTCTGTGCAGCCAGCTTCGCCACATCGTAGCGGCCGGCCCGCATGGCCACAAAGGCGTGCATCCAGCTGTTCGTCGTGCCGCAGTACCGCGCAATCACGTCCAGCACGTGTGCCGCGTTCATGTTCTCCACCTCTTCGAAGCGCATCGGGTCCATGCGAAGGACGCGCTCGAGCAGCCGACTCAGCGACTTGCGCTCCATCACGCGGCGACTAGCAGCGACGTAGCTGAGGGCATCCGCCTCGCTTCCACGGCGCTGCATCGGCTCGAGCAGCTGTGCCACGGTGGCCCACAACACCGCGAGCTCGTCCGCCGCATCCATCGAGGCTTCCGTCACGAAGGCGGTGAAGTGGGACACCCACTGCAGCGGCGCGGACTCCTCCACGATGGTGGCGAAGGCGGCAATGCGCCGGTTGAGCTCGGTCGCAAGGGCCGAGCCGCTGTTCAGCAGGTCCAGCAAGGAGCGGGCGGTGCCGGTGCCCGAGTTGGAGGTGAACGGCTGCGCGGCCACACCAGAGGAAATTTGACCACCTGCGCCGCTGCCACTCTTACTCATCGCCAACTCCGCAGCACTCATCGAAAGCGCCTCGAAGTCGTCGGCGACGCGGACGTAGTACGGGTGCCACGCTGCCTTGAAGAGCGTGTCCACCTGCTCCCGCACGAGCGCCGTCTGGCGGCGGTGCACGGCGTGTTGCACTTCGAGGAGAATGTCGTTTTTAATCTCCGCCACCACAGCGTCCACGTCGGTGACCCCCATGAAGCCGGAGGCCTCCGCCGCGGCCATGGGGTCGATGGGCCCTAAGTCAGCCCCGAGCTGGGCATGGCGGTGCTGCAGCTGCTGAAGCAGACGCTGCTGCGCCTGCGCGTCAAAGCCGAGGTGCTGCGTCATGAAGAGCTCGACCGAGGCATGCGTGGCGGGTGCGTAGCCTTCGTTGGTGGATTGGCACTTGCTGGCTTGCTGGCGGGCCTCCTCGGCTGCCTTGCGGGAGGCTTCGTAGAGACCATGTCCGTTACGCAGTAGCGGTTCGACGTCCTTCTCCGAGACGAGGCGCTGCGCGCGTGCGGTGAGACTGGCGAGCGAGGCGCGCACCTCATCGGTTGGATCGCCAGTTGTGGGCATGACGCGCAGCTTGGATGCATCGTCGTTGCCTCGCACGGCGCTGCTGCCGTCCAGCCGACGAGGGCCGCTGGCAGAGGAGGAGCTAAACATCTGCGTTTGTGTGTATACAAGTCAAATCAAAGGCGGAAAGAGCAACACCAATAAAAAAGCGTAAGAAAAGATAGGGGGGATGCCAAGTGGGTACGTGATGGTCCAGGTAAAGTCTTGTGCCCCCAACTTACTAAGGTGTAAAGTTGGCGCGCTCAGCGGTGTATATCCCTAGTAGTATCGAGGTTGAAATGTGAGCGTTTGTGTAGGTGTGAAAAAATGAGGAAGAAGAAGAGCTCAGAGGCAGAAGAGAAGAATGTAGTGATATAAGGAAACATTCCAAGTTATGACGCTAAGAGTGACCTTCGGACGCACCTTGTCGACCTGCTTTGCAGCGGCAGTATGTACTGCGAATTCCGCTTCAAAGAATAGACGTGGGAGTTGGCAGCGATGGCTCTTACGTGCTCCCGTGAAACTGCCTCGTTCACACAATGCAGATCAACACTTGTTGTGAGCAACACTAGATTGGCCGTGTCAGATGCACGACAAGATAAAACACCGTTTTCTCTCGGGACAAGCGACAAAGCCTATTCGACTTAATAGTAAGAATAATGCCTAGGTGTTTTCAATTTTTTTTTTTTAGAGAGAGATTCCATGAAGCAACCTTCACTTTTCTATGGGACTGTTCTATTTGTTGGCTTCCACCACGGAGACCCGATAACGCACAACTTCCCCGCTAAAGATCTGACAGGAGGGCCTCGAGTTGCTGCACGTCAACGTCCTTCTTCTTTCCCATATCCTCTTCTGCCGAAGGCGCTTTCTCCACCTTCTTCTTCTTGCGCACCACCGCTACCGACGTCGTGCCCGCCCCTCCACTCACAGCTTCCGCGGCTGTCGCTGCAGCTGCTGCTTTTGCAGTAGCGGATGCCATGCCCGGTCTCGCATTGCTGCTGCTGCTGCTGCGACCATCTTCGATGGATAGACCAACCTTCTCGATGCGCTCCATCAAGGAGCAAAGCCCAACCACGGCGGGCGACGTAGAGAAGGTGGGAAAGCGGTGCGAGACCGCTAGAGACGAGCCAAAGGCAATGACGCTGATGTACCCGTCCAGCGATGCGGTATAGAGGTGGGAGGCGTCACGGCTCCACGCCACGTCGGTGATGCTGCGCATGTGCAGGTCGGTGAAGTCGCTGTGACGCGTGCTGCAGTCGGTGGTGTAGACGATGACGGCGTCGGTGGTCCACACCGCCAGCGCCATGCGGTAG
Organism: Crithidia brevicula; assembly: GCA_030849845.1. Taxonomy (NCBI): domain Eukaryota; phylum Euglenozoa; class Kinetoplastea; order Trypanosomatida; family Trypanosomatidae; genus Crithidia; species Crithidia brevicula. The sequence goes on from JASAOD010001943.1 coordinate 98,672, forward strand.
TCGGCGGGCCCCCAGGCACCACGCCGCTGCCGAGCCTCTTCTCCGGAGGAGGGAAGCTTGGAAAGGTGTCCTTCGCCGGTGGGCGTAGCCAAGGACATGTGCACCGCACTCTGCTGTAGCTCCTCCGCCGAGAGAGGCTCCAGGAAGCAGGGAGCCCACTGCACCCCACGCACCTCGCTGAAGCCGCGCACACCAAGACGGCCGGCAACCCTATCAGGGGCTCCGCGGCTGTAGATGTACACGCAGTGTAGCATGTCTTCCACCTCATCCTCCACTGCCTGGAGCGCCACGGGCTCATGCGGTGGAGGCCTTGCGGGGTGCGGAGTTGCGGTGGCTAGTCCAGCTGGCGAAACTGCCGCGGCCTTTTGTTCTGCTTCCGCGCGCTCCTTTGCTGCAATGCTGGCCAGCAGATTTGCGGTCGTGGGCTGCTGCTGCTGCTGCTGACTGGACTTCGTGAACTTTCCGTAGGGGACAGCGAGCAAGAGGCCGTCTGGCGACCAGCTCAGGCGACGATAGGACAGCGCGCAGGACTCGCCGATGAAGTCGCCCTGGCACTTGCGCTGTCCAGCCAGGTGCATGCGGCGGTGACCCTCGCCCTTGGGAACGTGGGTGAAGCACAAGAGCGACGGGCCGCACCCAAAGGTGTGCACCAGGCGCGTCCACGGGTCCCACGCGACGCCGCGGCAGAACTTGGCGTGGAGGTCGGTCAGCTGTAGCACCGGCATCGTCGACGCCTCAAGGTCGTGAATGACGATGCTGCCATCCCCTGCCCCACTCAGCAGATAGCGCGAATCGGCGGAGAAGCAGAGGTCGTAGACGTCGCTGATGTGCCCCGTCAGGTGCCGGTACGCCTTCCACTCCTCTACATCCCCGTCCTCCGCATGCAGCGGCTCACTAGCGGTCTGATCGCGCCACCACAGACAGATTTTGCCGTCACAGTGCGCACTCGCCACCATCTCCCCCTGCGGCGACCACCGCGCCGTCAGCGGCATCCAAGCGGACCGCATGCGACAGAGGTGGCGGCAACACGCCAGCATGTCACTCGCGTTGTTGGCCAGCCACGCGTCGATGGCGGTGGTGTTCAGTTCCCATATACGGATATTGCCATCTCCGCCGGTGGTGACGATGCGATCGAAGCGGGGGTTGTAGTCGATGCTGGTGATGCCTTCAATCGCGCTACTCTGCATGCCGAGCATCTCCGCCTCCTCATTGCGATCATTGCAGTGCCAGAGGATTTCGATGGTGCGGACACGTAGAGGGCGGGCAAGTGGCGGTGCAGCCGCGGAGTCGCTCTCGGCCACCGTGTGCTCTGCCGCTGCGGCCATGGGCTTAGGGAAGATAATGAAGATGTGCGACTCTCCTTTGTGTTGTACAAAATTAAACCTCTACAATGGTAGAGCTCTTCAGAAGAAGCGTATCTTGCTTCTGCAGTTTGAGGCGATATGAGACCCAGACAACAAACGCAGAGAGTCAAGGCATGCACATATTTGTTATTTATTTGTTTTCAGAATGTGTACAAAAAAGAGAGGAAAGGCGAGGCGGCACCATCATAGGAAAGAAATTGAGAAGGTCGTGCAGAGGATGCGCATACCTGAACGGGCAAGGAATAGATCTGGTGTTCAGAATTGCTAAGCGTGAAAGCAGCGGTAAGATTAAACCGATTGGGTAACACTACAGTATGTGCAACCCTGAACACTAAACATTTTTATACATCCGCCAAGCTGTGGTTAAATTCTATTAGAGAAGAATAAGAAAAAAAACCCGAATGAAAAACAGTCCCGCGATAAAATTAGGCAGGCTCAGCTGTGACTTCCCTGTTTTTTTTTTTCCTTTCCACAACAAAGAGCAAGCTTTGTTCAGGTCTTTATATCTTTGCGAGCTGAAGCGTTTTTGTTGCGTTGTTTCTTTGTTCTGCCAAGCGAAGGAAGCGGCCAATTGAGTAGACACGGATGTCATTGACACATAAAAACGCAACAACAGAGAATGGTCGGTGCAAAGAATACCTCACAAGCTATATATATAGATATAGAGTTGCACAGCACCGATAGCTTCGTCCCCCTTCCACTCAAACACACCAAAAGAAGCGATGCCTCGTTTCTTTTTCTTTTCTTTCTGTGAAAACGACTACGAGACAGATAGCAAAAGATTGAAATAAACACCCACATCATTGCATCTATACAGACCCATTACTTTATCGCCAAATGCTGCATCAGCTCCTCCCGCCTCTGCTTTGTTTCTGAAGTTCTCCTCTCGTACGCTCAGCCGCACGATTGCACCAGGGGCTCTGTGGCCGAGGCATCCGTCGGCGCCGCCGAGCTCTCCGGGCGAGGTCGGCTCACCACCAGAATATCCTTCTCTGTGATCTGCGAGCCGGGACTCTGGCCCTCCCACAACACCGGCGTCATCACAAGGCGAATGCCGTTCTTGTGCTCGCTGAAGTGCTCAAACCCCTCGTTGGCCCAGGGCTTGGTGACGGTGGCGACGGCCACGGTGAAGACGGGGCCGCGCTTGACCGTGCCAAAGGCGCTGCAACACAAGGAGAAGCATCGTCGGAAGACCGAGAAACGACATGAGCCCTGCAGCACCTCCATCGAGTTATTTTTGTAGGTGAGCAGAAGCTGCACCCGCCCAATGAGATGATTGGCCTGACCGAGGGAGGCGGCGGTGATGAGCAGCTGCAGTGAGGCGATATTGAAGACATCCTCCTGAGGCGAGTCGTCGTCGCGGAGGTGGTTGCCACCAGCGCGGGACCCGCTTGTGTTGCTCAAGCTGCCGTGGCTGCCCGATGTGTTGTTCGCGGCCTGAAACGTGTAGTGGCCATGCAGGGCACGTGTGGTGACCACGTCGTGGAGAAAGAAGGCGTACAAGGCGGTCTTGCGCTCGTACGCGGCGAGCAGAGGTGGCAGGTTCATATCGCACAGGATCGTTCGCCAGACATCGTCGCTGGTGGCGAGACGGTGACTCACACGGCAGACTTGCATGAGCTGCACAAGAGTTGGCACGTCGCAGTACGCGCACGTGAGGAGAAAGAGAGCCTCGGCGGTACGTGGGTCTGCAGCGTTGCGGAAGAATACGCCGCGACGCCGAGTGCTATCGAGCGCGTCATTTGTTTCCGTGCGAGGCCCACCAGCAGCGGACGATAAGCTGAGCGGCGACGAAGAGCGTGCAGCAGCGGGGCAGTCTAATCCATCGTGTGGGTCGACGTGTTCTGCAGGCGACGACGACAACATCGGTGCGGGGGATGCAGCCTCCGCGGAGACAGGCGGTGAGGCAGACGACCGGGCGATTTGACTCGTAAGCTCCTCGCTCGCATGTGCAATCTTTTTTTCTTCTTGTGCCACGGACGGGCTCCCTGGCAGGTTGCTCGCCGCCACACTCACATCGGCAGCAGCGGCATCTGCAGCGACAACGTCCTTGATGCTCATGAGCGGAAGAGACTCTGGTGTTTGCGGGGACCAGTTGAGAATACTCTTTTGGTCGCCGTTGCTCTTGCTCAATGCGTCTCCCCGGCGCAGTTCGATACTCTGCAGGGGTGGGGTGCATGGCGAGCGTGTTTCTTCTTCCTGCTCTTGTTGTGACTGTCCTCGGTGTGACTCCGCCTCAGAGACCACCTTTGTGGTTGGCATGGCGACAGAGGGAGGCGCAAAGAGGGGAAGGAAGCAGCACGCTACTGAGGCTGATAGCAAGGCGGAGACAAAACAGAAAAGAATTATAATAAGCAAGTGGAGAAAGTGTATTGGCAAAGCAAGATACACCAAACAACCACCACTATATATCCTCCTCCTCCGTCGCGGCGAAAGTTGAAGCACTGAATCAACTCCCTCGCTATATATATATTTCTTCACGACAACGTGTTCCACCTGATCTCTCTTCTTTTCAATAAAAATGAAAAATCACAATAGTGGGAGAAGAGAAACACAGCTTCCCAGAAGAGATGAATAGAAATTATAAACAGAAAAATAAGACACACCAAGAATTTTACAAGAGAAAAGGAAGACCACTAGACTATGTTATTTTGTTTTCCCAACGAGATCTTTGTGTGTGTGGCCTTTCTTCTCACTTCTCAGATCCGCAAATCAGCGAGAAAAAGAAATAGTGAATGAGTGTGCGATATTAGCAGACCAAATGCAGCCACCGATGATACATAGAAAAACAGAAAATATGTTCTGAAAAAATAGTTAAATTGATGTACGTTAACTGCTGTATCTTTCAGTGCTCGCGAAATGGCGCTAATAATCGTACGCGCAAAGGAGGGAAAGAAAACAGCGAGTGAAGGAAAAAAAAAAGGAAGAGTTGGGAAGTTTGAAATCTGAACAGAACAAAAATAGATCCAAGCAGCAACAACGATGACAACAGCAACAACACAAGCGCACAGACACGGAGAAAAAAAGGAGCAGAATAATAGCGAAGTTTTGAAAAGTGAGAGCTGAAACAATATTAATAATAATAATAATAATTTTCGTCTGGCGTGCGAGAAGAAAAGAAAACGAAAAGACGTCCAGCTTCGTATACAGACTTGCTGTTATGAAGAAAGAAAACGGCTAAATAAAGAATGAGGGTGAAGAAGTGAAGCTGTGTTAGGGGCAGCAACAACGATGGACACACGGAGGCAGGTGCAGCGCTGTTTCCCCTGCTGTCAGTACGTTCAATTAAACTGAAATACGCTTCACCAAAAGAGGAGCTAGAGAGAGAACAAAGGCACTACTTTCTCTTGTTGTACGTTCTACCTACTCTTTCCCACTTTGACCAGATACGAAGGAACGAAGACTCTAATCACACAGACACACGGATGAGAACAACAACAAACAAAAAGAAAAGGAAGAAAATGCAGAGAGCTCTTCGCAACAGGGTTGTTTTTTTATTTTCGTAAATGTGTTTCAACACGACTGTGACAAGAAAGAGAATAGGAGAGACAGTGCGAGACACACACGCCAGTGCAGCTGTTCGCTTTTACAGGATATGTATAGAAAGTTCTGTTTGCCAGCGTATGTGAGCTACGTGTGGTGAAGCAGGTACATGTGTGCGATTAGAAAAAGCAGTATTTTAAAAGAAAGAATCAACAGCAGCGACAACAAAGACAAGGGAGGGTTTTATGCGAAGAACAACGAACACACACACAGACAAAGGTGGAGAGAGGGAGAGGAGCAAAATAGGCGGCGAAAGTTAAAGCAAGTGAACTGCAAAAAAAGAAAAAAACATAAGATAACGCTTTGCCTGGGAACGAAACGTACACCAACACACTCTAAGGCATGCAAAGGCTTGTATTTAAAATCGAGGAATGGTTGCTGCTCGAAAGAAAAAAACAACACCTTCGCAACAAGAAGAAAGAGGGCGATGGGGCAAAAGTGAGGATTAACCCCCACACTGCACACTCGCACCACTCAAAGCAAGGGAAGGCTGTGTCGCACAATGCGCTGGAAGACTTCTATGACGCCAACAACCCACTTCGCACTACCTAGTGGAGCTGGTAGAGGCCGTTAAAGATATTTCGGAAAGTTTGGTTCTGTTACGCGGGCTTACTTAGCAATCTGTTATCGCGGCAAAGACCCCTTATATGAAGAAGGGTGATGCAGGAGAAAAAAAAAGACACACTTACACACAATGAACACACGTCAAACACAACCAACGCGGCGAAAAGCAACGGAACACGCTGACAAGCGTCATCCTGCCCCCTCACCCACACACTCAAGGAAAAAAAAAAAAAACACACCAAAACAAAAGTAGCAGACTCAGAGTCTCTGCTAACCATGACCAAAAGTGAAACAAGATAAGCAGAACGTTAACCGGGGGAAAAAAAAGAATTTTTCTCTTTCGTATTCTTTGCGTCTGCTTCTACTTCTTCAGCTTCTCCTTCAGAGCCGCAAGTTTTGCCTGCAGGCCACTCAGCTTCCTCTCCTCCTTTGTCGGCTCCGGTGGTGGGGGCGGCGGTGGCGGGGCAGCCGGTGCCTTCGCCTTCGCAGCTGCCGCCGCACGAGGCGGACGCTTCTTCCCGGCAAACGCGTGTGGACGGGCGTCAGCACCCGACGCAGCAGTCGGGTCTACACCTTCGCCACGTCCGCTGCCCTTCTGCTCTTCTTTCCCGTGCGCGGGAGACGAGGTGGGGTGTGCAGCACCACCGCGAGAGTGTTCTGGACGAGCTGCGCCACCATGTCCGCTTCCGTGCGCCGCGCCGCTCTTATTGCGAAACGTCTGCGCCACCTCTGCGGCAATGCGGGCATACTTCTGCTTTGAGGCGTAGAAGTTTTTCGGTGGCTTCGCCTTTGACAACTCGCCGCCGTTGGTGCGATCGAGAAAGCGCTGGGTCGAGGCGGCCCAGTGTGCCTCCAGCTCCTCCTTCTCCTCCGCCTCCTCGCGCTCACGCTTGCGGCGGGCTTCGGCATAGCGGAAGGAGTAATGCATCTTGGCAGCGTGTGCGGAGAGGGTCGAATCCCGCAGCGTCACGCCACCCGCGAGAACCTCCAACACGTGCTTGGCGCCCTCGCAGGAGAAGTGGGCGTAGCGGCGCGTCTCTCCATCGGGGCCGAGGCCCAGATCGATGCTGTGGATCGGGGTGCCAGTGCGGTTGCGGATTAGTTCCGCAATTTCGCGCTTTGTGCACTTCTCCGGCAAGTTCTTCAGACAGATGCGTTTGGAGGGATCCATGACTGTATTTTGTGCTGTGCGGAGGTGAGAGACGCTGTGTCGTGCACCGGCGGCCGCTCGCGTATCCTCGCTGGCTCGTTGGCGAGGCCTGCAGAAGGAGCAAAGAGAAGAGAAAAGAGAAAAACCACGCCTTCACAAGATGTGGCGACTGAAAAACAAGTGAGGGAGAGAGGGCGTGGACGAGGCAGAGTAGGGAGCGTGATACACACATAAACACGCACACATAAGAGGAAAGGGAAGAGAAACAACAGGGAGTCAAAGCCGTCTTGCCATTGAGATTTTTTGTTTTTTAGAAAGTCGACAGCAAACAAATCAACAAACGAGGTTGAAAGTGTCTACTGCATCGAAGACATGTCACTGAGCGTCGGTGGCGCTCATTCGTGTCCTCACCTCAATAAGAAGTGCTCGACTGGACGACACGAATGAGTACTTTACACTGTTTATGACCAGAGCACACACTGGCACATCATCATAGTTGATCTTATACATCAATCCTAGATGCTAAATCGAAAAACACGGATTAGCATCCTTTTTTCTTTTCCCTTTTTGCGCCTTACAACACAACAGACAAATAAAGGAAGGCCCTTTAAGCTTCAATTTTTTTTTTTTTCTACACGTACACAAATCGCAATATATAAAATGAATGCAACGTGAATATGCGGCGCTTGAACCAAACGGCACATTCCTTCGCTGCATCCACAGGAGCACAAAACCAACGTTCCCGTCGTCTCAAGCGAAGGAGGGTGAGTGAGAAAGGTGTGGCGGAGAGGAAGGAAAGTCACAACGGCACCTCACAAATCAAATTACCAAAGCCGTTTCTTTCTGAGGAAGGAGGAGCAGTCTTGCAGGAATGCTGTACCCCTCCTATTGTCGCTTTACACAGCTTTTTTTTTTTTTCAAGACGATCCACTACTTTTCGCTGTGTATCGCCTCTGACCACATTTTTTGAAGAGCACAACATTGAACCCCCCAACACACACACACACACACAAATACATATATCGACACAAGCCAATACATCAATAAGGGTGGAGAAAGGAAAGACGAGTAGGAATAATCAGCCTCGCATGTTTTGCCTCATACGCTATACTCAACAAAAATGAAAACGAAAAATACCAAAGATACGGCCACTAACCGACTAGAAGGAGACGGTAGAAAAAAAAAAGAGAGAAAACTAGCTAGTACTGTTTTCGGCAGCTTCTCCATCTTGATATAAATATATATATTAAGGGGAAGCTGTCTGGCAGAACGGCTTTCTCACCCACAAGAAAACAAGAGTCTAAAAAACAACAACAGGAAAAAAAGGAGAAGAGAACGTCGAAGAGAGAGAGAGAGAGAGAAATAAAAAACAAGTTGCTCTTCCCCCGAGACACCGAATTAACTGCGGCGGTGTTGAAGTCGTATGCATAGAGAACCAGGAAGGTGCCAGTGTGTCTGCAGGTGGTGAAACGGTGGAAAAAGAAAAAGAAAAAGAAAAAAGAAAGAAAGAAGACGGAAGGATTGATTTGATTGCGCAGTTGTCCTCATCTTGTTATTCCTCCCAAACAGTTGAGGTAGTGAGACACAACCAATCAACATGAGCACAGCAAATTACGTTCCCCCGTACGTCAGCTGTTTGCGGTCAGCGAAGCTGCTTTAAAATAAATACTAAAAATAAAATGAGAGAGATAACCAAAAGAGCAGAAAAAAGATTTTTTAAGTCGAAGGATCATCGTCCACCTTTACTCAAGCCTTAACGAATATCCGTCGTGTGATCGATCTCCTGCGGCGAGTAGCGGCACAGCTGCTCCCAGCTCCCGGTGCGCTTGATACGCGTGTTGTAGATGTCGCGCAGCTCATGCAGCTCGCACAGCTCCGGAATGCGGCAGCTCGCGATGGGGACGGAGTAGATGCCGTTGTACGGCGTCCACAGCGTTGTGCGAATGTAGATCTTCTTGGCATCGTGCGAGAACTGATCCGCACGGGGCACGAGCTTCTCCATAATGAGGGACGCAGCCACGGGGACCTCGCCGGGAGGAAGCCCTGCCACGTTGTACTGAAAGCCGAAGAACTGCGCAAAGGCGTAGAGGGCTTCGCGGTGCATAAAGTAGAAGTTCGACTCCTGCCGCGTGTCGAAGAAATCGTTCAGCTGCTGCGGCGAGTCGCCGACGTGGGTGTGGTTGAAGACTTTCAGCACGTTGCGGGGCAGGTCCACCACCGTGTAGGTCTGCTGCTCGTCGGTGTTGTACAGGCGCTGCATGAGGAGTTGGAGGGAGACGTTGCGAATGCTGAAGAGCATCTGAGGCGTCAGCTTGCCGTTCAACACATTCAGTCCGAGATCGGTGTTGAAGGTGAGACCATCAGCCACAGTCTTGATGTAGGCGTAACTCTTTGCCGTGCCGTTGTAGGGGCCACAGAGCTCCTTCATGGCGGCAATCACCTTGCTGTTGTACGGGTCCTCGACGAAGGCTTGGTAGCGCGTGTCCAGCCAGCGGTGCGAGTCGTTCTCGGCACGGCGAAAGCACGGAACATCATCGAGCAGGTACTCATGCGTGTCCATGTCCGAGAAGATGGGCACAAACTGCGGGCGCGAAGGCAGGTAGCCGCCAGGGCCGAAGCCATTCGGGAAGATGCCCTGCGCCACTGCCATGGCAGACTGCAAAATGCGCGGCTCGCCGACAGCGCGGAAGTAGTGCAGGGTGCGGTTGAACTTGTCGCCAAGAAAGTTGGAGTAGGTGTCGCGGATGTACTGACCAAAGTGGTACTCCTCCTGCATGCCCAGGCCCGTCAGGTCCTCTGCACCAACATCGTAGCGCTTCTTGTTGAGGGCATCGTTGGGGCACATCTGCCAGAACGGCGCGTTGGGGGCGCGGTGGCCGTGGCGGTTCAGTACGATGAGCTTCGTGAGCACCAGCTTACTCCGCAGGATGCTCTTGCGCTCATCCTTGGTGAAATTCACATTGGCGCTCTGCTCTGTCCAGTTGATGTTCACGCGCGGGTGCACAGGGTCGACGCCGGCAGGGACTTTGGTGGTGGTAGTGCGTGAGCGGCCAAAGGCACTGACGGCGACGGAGGCGTTCAACAGAAGCACCAGCACTGCAACCACGGCGCAGACGACGTGGCGACGAGCGAAGACAGAGCGCATTTTTTTTCAATTACTCCTTTTTTTAAATTCTTGTGGGTGTATAGGTTTTTTTTTTGTTATTTCTTTTAATCGATGTTAAAGCGTATACGCAATACAAGAGAAAGAGTGCAAATAGATGACAGAAAAGTGATGACTTCTTTGGCTGCGTGTGCGTGTGTATAAAAATAAATTTGTTTGCGTCTGTTCGTGTAGGACGCGGAGGGGGGAAGGAGATGGCTTTGGGAGCCGTCGCTTTTTATGTTGGTGGTGTATATATTTAGATGTGTGTGTGTATGAAACGGCGAGCGGCAAAGCTGAGGAGTCGCAAAGCAGCGCTCTTCACTGAGATGCGAAGAGGCGACGGAAAAAGTTAGGCATATCACGGTGGGAGAGAGAAGGGGAAGGGGGTTGAAAGACAGATATGAATGGGAAGCGTTCGCTAGTACAGGCAGAGCAAATCAGAACACAACCACAAACCACAAAACGGTATCACAGCAGGTGTTCACGTATTTGCGGTCTGAAATATATATATATATATATATATATTTATATATATAAACATATAGGACATTACGAAGAGGGTAAATCGCCTTCGATAGCGGGGGCCTGATGCCGCTGGGCGTTCTCTCACCCACTAACTCGGAACAAATATATATAAACCGATTGCGAGCGACTACTTTCGCTTCGCTCTTCTCTGATGTGATGAATCTCACGATGCCTTAACAAGCTTTCTTCACAGCACTCAGCTTCAAGAAAGAAAGAAAGACAAAACGAAAAAGGGTGACACAGATGTAGAATAAAGATGGCGAGGATAACGTTATCAGATAGAACCGTGTAGGCAGCGAGGAAGAATTGAGGAGAGCGCAAAGCACTGTTTTTGTTTTTTCATTTGGTAAGCGGAGGATAAACAAACAAAAATAATAATAATAAAAATGCAGCTCCTCTTTTTGCCTACCCGGCAGTGCACATTGAACGTGTGCATCCAGATGCTTAAGGTGTAGATCCGAGACGTGAGGGATAGGAGAAGCAAAAAAAACAAACAAACCACAATATAATAAAGCGCGATCTTGCAAGAGCCACTGACTGAAGACATCTCAACGAAGGGCTTCAACGGCGCGGTGCTCAGCTTCAACGACGTCCTGCAGACTCTGAAGCTGCGTCAACATCTGCAGAAGCAAGGTGCTGGACGAACCAGAGTCGTGTGCATTCAGAGAGAATGAACCTGGGGACACGATGCGAGCACAGAGTTGAATCAGCTCAGACGCCGACGGAACCTTAAAAGAGATCGAAGTCGAGTCGATAGCAAAATGGCGCTGCGCAAAGTTGTCAGCGGCCACCACACTCTCCACGGCGACCCTTGTATTGCCCGCATTCGAAGAGCCAACGTCACAGCACGCGAGTTCACCCGAAGCACACAATCGCGCGAGAAGAGAGAGCAGCTTGCGCGCGTGCGCGTCCTCATCTACGTGATGTGCATCTTGGAAGGTGCGTTGCAGCAAGACTCGCATCGGCACCTGAGAGTACAGGCGCGCCACGTCAAGTACGATGTGCCGCGCAAGGTAGCTGGCCCCAAGAGCCTCTGCAAGTGGCAGCGTGAGGTCAGAGGCGAAAACATTCGCAGCCGATGGGGCATCCAACAGTGCTCGTGTGCGCACCACGTCGCGCTGTGCCACGGCGCGTAGCAGATGGTAGTACATCTGCATCTCCGCCGAGAAGATCTTGACGGTGGCAGCCAGCAGCGTAGGAAGCGAGACGCGAGTGGTCTGCGAGAGGTGGTAGAAGAGAAGACTGGGAAAACAGACGTGCCCGTCGACGGCGGCGGAGCTCACACCTGTCCAGTTCAACTCACGCTGCTCGAAGTGCATCGATGGGACGTCGGTGCGACACACCTCCCGCGGGTTTCCACCACCAAAGGCAAGGGTCAGCAGCATCAAGCTCAGCCGAAGAGCCCACGCACGCGTTTGCTGATCGCGCAGCGTCTCCGCCGGGGACGGCGCCAAGATGAGCCGCCATTCCACCATCTCATCCTCGCCTGTCACTGCGCGGTAGTCGGCGATGTGGCAGGTGTGACTGGTGCTGACGGCCTTGGTACGGTACCACGGGTAGGACTGCACAGACGGCACTGGTGGGGATGTGGTGGCGGTGGTGGTGGTGGCTGATGGTGCTGCGCTCGCCAAGGACGTGGCGGACGGATTGGCCGTGGCTGCGTTGAGAGAGGCGAAGTACAGCTCCGCTGCCTCATTGCCAATACTGCGTCCGTGCAGTCGATCCGACAGGCCCCAGATCGGTGACAGGCTATGCACCGGTGTGAGGGCGTAGAAGGCGGCCACATAGTGCCCCAGCGAGGCGAGAAGCAAGGCAGCCTCGCCATAGTAGGTCACGTAGTCGGCAAAACCGATACCGGTGAGGATGGGGTTGACACAGCGCACCGGCTCCCGGAAGAACTGAAGGGCCTCCTGCGTGCGACCGCCCGCGCGGGCCACGTGAAGGTAGATAGGGTGGGCTATCGTGAGATAATGCGCTTCACCGTCCACGAGCGTACACGCGTCCGCGGCCATCTTAAGGCGCTGCAAACACCTGTCCAGTGCAGTGGCGGCGCTGCCGTCGGCGGAATGAGCAAGGATTGCGGCCACAGCCGTGCCGTAGGCGTCCAGCACCAACGACAGTAGCGGGACTCCCATGCCCGTGTGTTCAAGCAGGCAGCGAAAGCGCGAGCGTGCGGTCTCTTCCGTGCGCAGCAGATATTCTTCACACATCATCACGAGCATCCGTGCAGCTTCAGGCGACGCCGCCGCCGCAGCGGTAGACTGACGGTCGCCAAGACGGCTCACTTGGGCAGAATGCCAAGCAAAGGGTACAGCGAGATGATTGTGAATGGCGTAGAGCGCTGCGGCAAAGACATCGGCCAGGACCTCGGCGGCCGACGGAGACGCCGCAGACGGTGTGCCTTGCGCTGCAGCTCTCGCCGTGAAGTACTTCTCAATTTCAGCGCAGAGCCCAAGGCGCTTGTCGTCCTCCACCTGCAGCAGGGCACCCCACCAACGTTGCGCGGCCGCCTCGGGACCGTCGCGTGAGGTGTTGATCGCGTCAAGAGCGCTGTGCAGCATACTTGTGGAGGGTCACTGATAGAAGTCTTTTCTTCTCTTGCTGCTTTGAGTGTAAAGACGAAAAGAAAAATGCACAAGGGCAGTGTGGATGTTTTTTTTTTTGGTTGTTGTTTTTGGGGCCCCTTGCGCCTCTTCTTTGCTCGACGTGACACGGCAACAACCAACAACGAAAAAGTAAGAAAAGCGATGCCAGAAATGTTAGGGACGCGTCGATATGAATACGAACACAGCAACACGAATCTATTCAAATCGAGCTTAGCGTGGCGAGCATATCAGAAAGAGAGAGAACAAAAAGTCGGTGAAAGGTTCGTCTTTCACTACGGCAAGCACAACAAGTGCCATGTAGGAACATCAGTAAAGAAGAGAGTGCTAGCAAGTACATTCTTTACCTTATTTGGTCTTCGCTTGGAAGAGGGAAGGCTATTCAATGAGACTTCACAGAAAGAAGAGGGCTGACTTCCTCTCCGATCCTTTCCTCTCGCAGCCGATCATCTTCTTCGTGAGGGAATGCGCGCAAACACACACACACCGCTTTACAAGTGCTACGAGTTCGACGGCATTTACCCCTTTGGCTTTAGGTATTCCTTTTTCTTTTTATTTCGATCTCCTCTAAACTAATGTCGCACGCTGAATATCGATATGCGCGGAAAAAAGAAAAAGAAAAAACCGGTTGGAGTAATGACATAAAAAAAGAAAGTCTAAGAGAAAAGAGAAGGATAGGCTTTGCAATGAAGATCCAACATTTCGTGAATAATAATACATTTTTTTTTTTTTTTTGAGCAAACAGTAGTCAGCAAAATAAAAAAAAGAATCAAAAATAATATATTGCCCACATCAACGCACGCCGATCTAAGCTGAAAATATAAATGCTTCCCCTCATTATTATTGTTATTAAAGATGACGCCGAAGAAACAAGAAAAATCGATTGTTCTGGCATATCGAGAAGCGGAAAAAACAACAACAACAAAGCAATGATGTGGGTCACGGCAAGTTCAGCAACATAGTAGGCCGGGGTGTGAGAAAAAAAAAAAAAAGAAAAAGACACTGAAACTCCAGGAGCCCCAAAACAAAGCTCGGTCCCCCAAAAGAACCGCATATCTATCGGAATGTATTCATACAAGGAAAAAAAGAAAAAAAAAGCAAATGACTATCTGTATTTTATGTCAGATTCACAGTGAACACCTTCGCCGTGGACTTGCTGCTATCGTCGCTGTACAACACCGAGCGCGCACGCACACACCACCGTCCCGCAGGAAGGTAGAAGGACCTCTCCACTGGCAGCCACTGCGTCGAGTTCACGCGCTCCACCGTGTACTGCAGGGCATTAGCGCGCAGACACACAATTGGCTCCACCGACGCAGCCGCGCCACCACTGCCGCTTCCGCGTGGAGGAAGAAGGTTGCCGTTCTCCGTGGCAGGGTCTATCACGCACTGATAGCCCGCAAAGGCGCCAGACACCAGCGGCACCACCAAACCCTGACGACGGTCCCACCGGAGACGCGCGCCTTCGATGGCGGCGGTGTTCGCAACGTCGAGGACGCTGCGGGCCCCGTTGCCGTGCAGCACCGTGTACGTGGCCGCCGTGACGGTGATCGGGGTGCTGGTGGTGATGTGGTGCGTGCTGCACGGGTGGATGAGGGGGACGGGCGCCAAGCCAGGCGCATCCGGTGTGTAGAGGGAGGCCGTCTGCGTGGCAGGCATCGGCGAGGGCGGCGAGCGCACCGAGTGGGACGGGGGCGCGTGCGCCGGTGCTAAAAGAGCCGGTGGTGGGACGGCGGCGGCGTAGGCAGCGGGCGAGGAGGCCTGCGACATCGGATTTGCACGTGCGTGGGCCACATCAACAGTTATCTCCTGCCGCTGCTGCTGCTGTTGCTGTTCTCGCCATGGAGAGATCGAGGGCCCCGCAGCGTACGGTGGTGCGCCAACGGTGTAGCCATATCGGGTGAGAGTGGTATACACCGTGCCGTCCACGCCGTCCGCCACAAGACGCGAGAGCAGCAGCGGCCGCTCCGCCGTGTGCGTCATACGAGCACCGAAGTCAGCGTCGCGGTTCAGGAGGCGGGCGAGGTCGAGCACCACCAGCGCCTGCCGGTCATCGACGTAGGAGAGGCCAAGCATCTCAGCTGCCACAGCAACTACTCTGTTTCCTTCCTCGATGGTGGGGTGGAAGGTGTCGGCGAGGTAGCGCTGCAGGTCGGGCTCGGTGTGGAGGTGCTGAAGGGGCCTCTTCTTGAAGTCCAGGCTCATCAACTCCCCTTGAAAGTCAATGAAATAGAGAATGTGGGGGCTGGGCCGCAAGCGAGGGTCGTAGAGGAAGAGCTGCTGGTACATGTCAGCACCGCCCTCAGCCTCCTCCTCGAGGCTGTTACGGACCACGTTGTGTTCTGCATTGTCAATGTAGCGCAAGGTGGTCTTGTTTGTTTTGCGGGTGAAGCGCCGCCAGTGGCCGAAGCGGTAGAGCAGGAAGAGAAGCAACGCTGCCAGCACTACAAAGGCCACAATGATCACGACCAGCACGGCAACTTTCCAGTCCTGCATGGTTGCGTAGAGCAACACCTCGCTAGCTTGATTCCCCGTTAACCTCAACCACCACCACAGCTCTTGCTGAGAATTGACCTGAGCACGACAACAGAGAAGATTGGTGAGAGAAAGTGCTGTGCGTGCTGCTCTTCTCTGTCTATATCTACTCTACGAGAAAGAAAATAACAATAATAATAGTAAAGATGTATGGAGGAGAGATGAACAAGACGCTTCTCCAACCAGAAAAAAGAATATGATAATATCTAAAACTATTCGTAGCTTTATTTGTGGGTCAGCTCGCTTCTTCTTTCGTTCTTTTCTAAAAAAACAGACAAATAAAAAAGTGGATAAGTGAGTGGCAGTGGAGATTCAGAGGACGACAGCAACAAAGAAAAAAGATTCAATCACAATAGCGACTTGACTGGCCTGAGAATAAAAGAGAGAAAGGGACGGAAAGGAGGCCACAAAACAATATATATATATATTTATGTATGTATTCTACGGGCTCTATTAAGCGAACAAACAAACAACCAAACAAAAGGAAAAGTGACACCAACCAAACGATGTTGACTTAGAGGGACTCCGTTTATTCTAAAAAAATAAATATAAGATTGTTACCTGTAAAGACCGGCCGCGCTGCGTACGTGACTTTGGTAAGATGCAAGGTTCTGTCGACGCAGATATGAATGGAATAATAGAGACAGAGAGAGTATCTGAGAGAAACAACAACAGCAACAGCAACAAGTTATGATGGATGAAAGGGCGGGAAGCGATACAGAAGTGTGTAAGTAAGATAATTTTTATGAACGCAACATGCTTGCTCACTGAAGGGATAAAGCCTGTTGGGGCAAGTAGAAAGACTGCTTGACCGACGGCACAGGACACGCGTCGATTGTTGGCGGGTAGATCACACCTGCAAAACGAAAAAACCCACAACAGCGACAACGAGATTAATAACGCACAGTGTCAAAGCTACTATTCCCTTTTTTTTTTTTTAATTATTTCAGGCTTTTCGCTCCGACAGTGTAGTGAAAACCAAAAAAAAAAAACAAAGTGATGTATTGAGAAAAATGTTTGTAACAGCAACTTATCAGAACCTTCATCATGCAACTCTAACACAGAGAAAATAGCAATTGATAGCATTCAAGAAAAACTAATAATATACGTGTTCTTGGGCTTCGCGGCATGCACTGGTTCAATAGCAAATGTCAATTGAAACCCGAGCGCTTTCGACCGTAACCGCCTTAGTCGCTTAATTGTCAACTTCAGTAAGTGCAGCGCGAAGCCTCCTTCTCACTCGGTCACGTGGTACTTCGTCTTCAAATACTGGAGATAGCTTCTCAGTTTTGTTGGATCAGACGCGCGAAGGCCAAAGGGCGGCTCCTCGCGGTGCTTCTCCAGCAGCGCATCGATTTCGCGAAGCAGCTTGATCTTCTCGGGAGACATGTTGGCCGCCTGCGCCGCTGCCGCAGAGCCAGTGCGCGCCTGCTGTTGCTGCTGGCGGCGCAGTGCGGCCTCTAGAGCAGGGTTGGTGGGACGGCTCGAAGTGTCGCTGACGGGCTGCGCAGATGGCGTAGGCGTGGGCACTGCCTTCTCCTGCGTCGCTGGGGGCGGCGGAGGGGTCGGAGTGGCGGGTGTGGCGCTCTTCGCCACTGGCCCATTCTGCGGGCGTCCGCGACTCTGCTGTGACTTGGTGCGTGCTTCGATGATGGCTGCCCGACGCTCACGCTCCGCCTCACTGTTCGGATCCACGCGAGGGCCCCCTGCAGTCGCGCCGTTGTCGCTGCTGCTGTTATTATTGTTGTTGTTTTCACCGAGACGCCGTCCTGTAGTGCCGCACGACTTGCACACACGCAGCTTCGTTGATTCACCGCTGGCATCGGTGCCCTCCGTGCTGCGTGGGGCGCAGTCGTCGCAGACGGTGCGGTGGCACACATCGCACGAGTGCTTCCACAGCATCATGCCAAAGGAGCGGTTGCACACTACACACTTGTGATTGGACGAGGAGCTCATTGGATGACCTCGGAAAGATGTAGAGATTTATGCAGAACTCAAGAAGAAGAGGGGCTAATCCAAGTTAGAACGAAGCAAGCAGCTTCGCATCGAATAAGACAGGGATAATAATAAAAAGAACAATTTCAGGAATCGAGATCGCGATCTGGATAATAAAAATAAAAAGGAACGGGAAGCGATGTGAGGGACTTGATGACGAAAAAAGGCCGACTACTGCGACCCTTTCTTCAACAATTTACCGTAAGCGAAAACACAAAACAAAAAAATAACAAAAAAAAACAAAAATAAGTAGGAAAGACGCAGTATCGGAAGGTACAGAGAACGAGGGAAGAGGTGGTTCGAGGGAAGCTTCCCCTACAGCGAGAGGAGCAGACACAATACGCGACACAGCATAGCGCCAGAAAACTTGTATTAGTACTTCTTGCATTCAAGCGAGCTTCTTAAATTGCCGAGCCAGCTTAATGTCTGGGTAAAGAGTTAGAGACACAGAGAGAGAGGCTTAGATCTATATTGAATGCAATACGCGTAGATGGAAGTAATTAAATTCTTTTTTTCATGTGGCTGTTTCCATGTCAAGTCGATCTGAAGAAGTCAGAGAAAACAAAAAACAAAAGCGAATAGGAGAATTTCAATTCAAAGATAAATTTTCGCTGTAGTGTACATCAGTTGCAGCTGTCAACCTTTCACTGCTCTCTCCCAAACGTGTTGGGTGGCTTCTTGGAGTGTCCTATGGGGCGTGGAGACGAAAAAAGAGCGCACTTTGGGAGTTCAAAGATCAAGAGGTCTCGTCATCTTGCACTTTCCAGTTGGAGCGCCACATCGGAACCTCACGAGTCTTCGGCCTTCCGAGCAGCCAGTTGAAGATCTGTAAAGGTTGACAAGTCCACCGCAGCCGTCGGTGCGCCGGTCACCAGCGTGTCAAACATTTCGGCAATCTCGGCCTCCGTCAGAGGCTCTCCCGTCTCAGCAGCAGCGCGGCGGACGCTCTCCTTTGTAATAAAGCCCGCATAGGTCGTATCCTCCAACAGGGCAAAGGTGTAGGCCAGTTCTTCCTCGTAGCTGCGGTGCTGCAGCTTACGCAACACCACTTGCTCAAACACATCGACGTCGATATCTTCGCTGCTGTCAAGTTGGTGGGCGTGCACGTTGGGTATGCGAGTCGTGGCGGAAGCGCTGGCTAAATCTTGACTCCGACTCGATGGGCGAGCCTCCGTGTTGCTCGGCGCGGTAGGGGTCAACAGGCTTCTGTGGCCGTCCACGTCCAATGTGGTCGACTGCAGTGCTGGCTTTTGAATTTCTAGCGCCTTCTGCTGCTGCCTGCCAACGACGTCGCGTGCGTGGGCGATCAGCTTCAGCACCTCGGACCGCGCGACTCGTTCTCCTGTGATGGTGTAAAGGGCTTTCGTCACTTCTTGGATGCTAATCGACCCAGACGCGTCTTCGTCAAAGATATTGAAGACCTCTTTGATGTCTTCGCGCAGAAAGTGCAGGGATGCCATGTGTTGGTGGGTAGCGCTGCAATTTGCGCCACAAAGAAAGGTATATGTTTTGTGAGCAAGTATTGGTTCGGGCGTGTTCAGTCGGAGTAATCGCGACAGTCATATATATATATACTCGTGAGTTAGGTACCAGCTGAGATAAAATGCGAGGTATTGCGCAACGCCCCATACACGTAGGTCGTCCCTTACACAAACACAGAGCGACGGAGTACCTGCAAGACTTGATCGGCTGCGCTGAAGTAAAAAAACAAAAGAGGAGGATCGCAGATTAGAAACGTGGCGCAATAGAGACATTGGTGAAGAGAAGAGACATATGCTTGTTCGGGAGCAATGCGTCAAGATGAGCAAAAAACAATTGATTTCAAAACCGAGCGTGTCAACCAACACACACACTTGCGCAATAGACGCATTAAGATACTCCTGGGCCCAAATGGGGTCTTTCTTCGAATACACGTGTGAGGTCAGCACAGCTGATCGCCTTGATTGTCAACAGCACCACAGAGAAGTAATAACCTAGAGTAAAAAGAGGAGAAAGAAAAAACACATCACTACAAGCGGGCAGACAAATCAGAGAGAGAGAGAGAGAGCCGCACGACGAGAGAGATCAGCTGCGGTTAGGCAGGGGAGGGGAGTGTCCATACACGACGCCGTAGGAGGTGCTGCCTCGCGGTGCTTCGGAAAGGACGCCGCTGCACAGGCATTGCTGCGGCACGTGCGGGGGGACCTGCGGGGCAGGACAGACACACACGCACGCGCGAGCCACGGCGGCATACAGACATACACAAACACACACACACACACAGACAAAAGGGAGGCACGCGCCAACGTGCACCTGCAGGCACGAGAGCGCAGCGCACAGGGCACCGCACGCGTCGACGCGGGATGCAAACGCAGTCCACACACGCCACAAATGCACACAGTCACAGCAGCCGCGCCTAACACACACACGCGTACACGACACGCACCGACACGGCACCACGCGCACAGAGAACCACCCACCACGTGCGGCGGGCGGCTGCGACAGCGCGCACCACCGCGTCGTCATGACGGTGTCTGTGAGTGTTGTTACGTGGTGATAAGCCCTCTTCTGCG